>JANTFA010211629.1:0-16990 GCA_026413405.1 Phytosciara flavipes
ATACCAATTAAAGTCGTGTTTAATGACGATTAATGGGTAAGCGATTTTGTTAATGAATTTAGGATCTGAATGGAATGGAAATTTTTCGGGTGTGCGTTTGACAATACGGTGAAGTAAATTTGATTATTTAATTGAGTTTAATCATCATTGTACATAGTCTATATCCACATCAACAGAAAATCAATTAGACAAAACATGGAAATTATTATGATACCATCGGAAAAACATCCGGAATGGAAATATTTGGTCGGCATAACAATCATTAAATACACGTTTTTACGTTTTCCAATTAAAAAGTTTTGGCTTGTGACCGGAATACCCGAACAATTCGTATGAATTTTTATATGAAAAAAAAGTAAATGTGTGTTTGATGAATGCTATAACATTCAACTCGAACAGAAGGATGGCCTGAGGGATGTGCGGGAAATGGATTTCTACCTCAAAGGGGCCGTACACAAATGACGTCACGCTATTTTGTGGAATTTTTGACGCACTGACAAAAAAGGGAGTAAAATTTGATCCAAATTTGTTAGTTAAACACCCTATCAAGGCGTGTCGTCATCTGTGCAAGATCCCTAACTTCATTTTTAGAATATCTCAGGATTCGTTGTGCTACAGTGCTGCAGGAAACGTGCAAGAAGAGACTTCATGTGAAAAAATAATCGAAAATTTTCTTCATTGAAAATATGTCCCAATTCTCTACAGATAATGGCTCTGGGAAAAGGTCTCGCCATCGTCAGGCACTAGAAGTTTGGAGACTTGCGAGTATTTTTGCAAGAGGCCTGTAGTGACACGCCGATGTTGCCACTACCTAGTAAAGATAATAACAGTGCATGTTATGCTCTTGTTAAGGGTCATCCATAAAGAACTTCTACATTTCCCTAAGCTTTTCTGATATCCTCACAATGTGTCCGTTTTTCCATGTGATGACCACTTTTAAGCAAAATTTTAAGCCGTTAAGTTAAGAGAACGATGAGCTCAAACGTGGAAAGCGCTAACTGTAGGCTTCCTGTGTCTGTCTGTTTCTACTGACAACTTTTGAAAAATGGATTTCCACATACTTCTGCAATCACTCCATTACCTGCTTTGACAACCCTGCTTCATTTTATAGGGCTATGTCGCAAAATTTGAGTTTCCGGTTTGTTGTAGACTGTTGGAGTAAACAAGATCGAAATTCTGATATCTACAGCTAAAAGACTGAGTAGTCAAGTTTTTCTTTTTCTAAATAACCAAAAACTCGTAAAAAATTCAAGGAAAAAGTGGACATCCAAATTTCATAATATCCATTTCTTCATGTCAGAATGCGTCCAATGATCCCTCCACCCATAAGATCGGACGTCATTATTTATGGACAGTCCCCAAGCTGGAACCACAGTCACTCCGTTTCGATCGATGTTTTGTTAATGCGCATGCGCAGATAGATAACTCATTCCCTCTCTGCGCGTGCGCACTACTAAAACGGAGTAACTGCGATTTCAGCTCTATGTTTCATTTGCTAGAAATTAAATAAAGCGAGAGCATAAAGAATTGCAACGACAGTTGCCGGAAATATTGAAATAATTGCAGCGTGCATGTATGTTTTTGAGGTTGTGTCTCATTATCATCATCAAACCCAAAAAAGTCGTGTCCGAGTCCGAAGAAAAAATATCAATTTCCAGTCACTCATTACAAAATATACCGACCTGCAAATACTAATTGACTCTACCTGTTACTTTTGCAAATCCTTGGACGACATAATTTAAGAAATTCCAACTTTTAATAAGGGGAATTGTATGCATTGAATGTGGGAAGTGTAGGATCTAAGACAACTGAATCCCAAAACTGTTATCTTTTTATCTTTCATCGACAGTAGCAAGCAATACAGCAGGTTTTTTCAACGGAAAACTGACCCCTCTTCAATGTATGAAAAACCTACATAAATTCATATGAGAATTTTTGACTTCTGCGTCGAAGTGGCCCTTCTTGAAATTTCTTTTGTAGTCCAGTTCTCACTCCATTTCACAGTTCACTGACTTTCGCTACAATTACATCAAAATTACAAAAGTCTAGGAGAAAGGGTGTTTTATTGATCATTTCCCGAACCTCTCCGTTATTGTTTTCCTTGCTCGAGTTTTTGCTAATGTATTGAAGAACATCAAAGTTCAACTCGCCACTTCGTATCTGGATTTATTGAACCGCAAGAAATTGGACAGAAACGAAACAGGAAAAATTGTTTTAAAGAAAATATTTTCGCTACATTACACAGTTACAAAACTTAATCCATATCTTGGCATTGATTCCGTCAGAGTTTTTTTTATTATTATTTTTATTTCAAACATAAAAGGACAAATAATCTGCCAAGTTTAAAGTTAAACGACTTTGATCGGAAAAATAATTCCTGTCAGGAAAATATATTTAATATTTTAGGTTATACCAAGACATATTTGTGTCAGATATGAGAACCCGGAAAGCATACAGGAAATAACGAAAAAAAAAATCTGTCAGCTGCCCTTTTCCCATTCAATAGCCAATGTCCAATCAAATAAAACTAATATGTCGCAAGTAGAAAAAAAACTGTCATCTTTCAGGAAACCATTTATTTGCCAAAACCAATATCCATGTTAATAAACGGACAGGTATACGTCGATGTGCCTTTCTTTTCTACTCAAACGTAAAAAGAAACAGCAGAACGAAAACAAGAACATAATAATAAAATAACCCACAAAAGTGTCAGTCCATTGTATAATGCCTCTTAGCACCTACGCTTTAAACATCCCTTTTATAAAACAAACAAAATTTCACAAATCCTAAACCCGCATTCCACCTGTTATTTTTTAACATTTTTTCTCTACTTTTTTTTTAAATTTCTGTTTTTTATCTAAAATATTATTATTGCTGTGTATACACTTACACCGACATCCTTTTATACCTCTGACGGGAAGATGTATAAACCGACACGGTCACCGTATACCTAAATGAAATTTTTTTTCCTACTAATTTTAATGAAGTTTAAGTCCAAAAAAGGATCAAGATATTTGGTTAATCCGACAATCAGGCACCTGTGCCCATACTATGTATGCAGATAAAGCCATGGGGTAATAACTTATATTTTACACCGAGAGAGGATAGTCAGTATATTTTCTATGTTACACATGACAGAGATTCGCCAGTGCTTTGAAAAGTAAGTTTAAATTATGTAGAACCCAATGAGTTGGGGTGGCTTTTCCAAAAAATATTCCAGATTATAATACAACAGGGAGCGAGATTGCTAAAATAGTAATGTGGTTGGTTTAGAAATGCGGTGGAAAAAGAGACAAAATTGAAAAAAAGTAAAATAAACAAGCCGACCCAGATGGGGGTTTTTTGTTGTTGTTGTTGCTGGTTTGGATTTATTTTGGGTTCTATGGGGCTTATGCAGATTTTCCTGAGTTATTTAACCGTTAAATTGAAACTCTAAATAAAATATATCACAAAAATGGAAACAACTTTTGAACTTTGAATAGTTCCGTCGTTTGAAATTAAAATTCCTACATTCGAAATCCTCATCGCTTTGAATTAAATATTGCGAAATCCCAAATAAGTCAATCATCATGAGTGAATATCGTTGAAAAAAAAAACTGATGCCGTTTAGGGACTGTCACGCCTTTTTAGTGCTGTCATCAGAGATTAAAATCCTTAATAACTCGATAAGTTTGCATTTTTTCGAGTTAGATACACCTTCCAAAAAATGCAGGGGGGTACGAAACACTATTGACATTGACTCAAAATACGTTCACACTTGTCGAATTATCAAGTATTTTAATCTGATGACAACACTGAAAAAGCGTGACGTCATTTTTGTACTGCCCCGTACAAATGTTAGGTATTCAACTCAGAAGAATCATTTTCCGAAAAGAACATAATGAGTAAAATTTCAAGAATTCATTTGACAATTCCGGTCTCTATCGGAACTTCAGTTTAAACACACAAGTGTGGGCTCGCCTATACAATGGTGTTATCAACTGCAATGACGAAATGAAGGCTAACACTTAAACACTCGATTTTTTTTTAATGGGCCGGTCCTTGTACATCATTATTAGTCGGAATTCGAGCTTGGGGGGTAAGGGCATAACATTTGGGAATGCATATAGATGCCGAATCAACAGTAAAAAAAACGACTGTTCGTCCGTCACCGCGATAATTAGTGTAAATCAAAACTGATTTGAATATTTCTTCCCCTGAAAGGTAGTCGAAACTGTGAGATCAAGTTCGAAGATGGGCATTTCTGAACGACCCTTTTAGTGTTTTAGCTTTTTTTGAAAGATATCATATGGAAGTGTAAAATTTACACTGTAAATGTAGAAGCAAATCAAAGATACAGACAATATCAACTCAAAAAAGGGCATTAAAATCGGGATCGGTATGCGGTCACAATAGGTCACACTTGCGTAGGCACTAGGGCTTCGTAAGTAGTATGGCTACGTAAGCTACGCGTACAGGATCCTGCGGGACTCCGTCGCAGCGTCTGCTACGGTCTTTTATCGTTGAAAATAAAAGCTACGAAAAAGTTTCTTCGAATTCTAAGAAATTTATTGAGAAGTTACAGTACAATTTCCAAACGCATGCCAAGAATTTTATTTAAAAAAGTCTCTTGTCATACGTTGGAAAAATCACATTTCTTTTGAGTGCACTTCTTCCTTCAAACTCTGCATAGTTTTGACTTTTATTCAGAATTTCTTCAAAGCATCGCTTCTATTGAAATATTCCCATGAAAAGATGCAAAATACGAGTTTGCCGCAATAGAATTCCGTCATTGTCTTAATTTTGCACAACAAAATCAAAGACAGGCAAAATTAGTGAAGCAAAAAAATATTTTGTGAAACACATTTCAAAACCCCTTCTACTCATAAAAACCTTTTCTCTCCGTATGCTCTACCGAGGGGTGACGCACTCCTTTGGCCGGATATATACAAAACGGAATAAACAAGTCCGAGCCAAACCGTATGATTTCATGTCAACTGAATAAAGAAAATTTAAGCTGGGCATCACACAGGTCGGCAAATGCTATTTAAGTTCCATGAAATTTAGTCTATATGGGACTACCCATAAACGACGTTCACATTTTTACAGTGCTGCCAGCAAATTAAGGTCATCAATAACTCGATAAATATGCTTGGGGGCCTGGCATCTTTGTTTTCCGTATTATGTTGTTGGCTTTAGCCAGTCAATCGAAAGCCGAGCCAACAATATAGAAGAATTTCGGTTTTTCTATGATAGAACCAGACATCGCACATCACCTTCTGTGAGATTGTGAAGTAAATGATCTGAGTTCATATGCTCATTCAAGCACTTGTTTATTTTGTCTCGGGTAAAACCCAACGAAGTGGTCGCTTTTCCATAGTCCAGCTCCCGCATGTGATAATATATCTGGTGACTTTTCGGTTTGAAAATTTTTATTTTTCATTCCGTTTATAAGTCGCTAGAAATGTACATGCAGAAAAGTATGACAAGCTGTAAAAATGGGTCTATCGCCATGGCCTGATGAGTTGGCATTTTTGAACTGCATTTTATTGCAAAACGTCGAAAGCCTTATGAAATATCTCACAGATCGATAAAGTGGTCTAACTTCTCGTTATCGATAAATATGCATTTTATGAAGTCAACTGTGTGTAGTAGAGCGAAGGATTGGACTTGAATGGGCAGCATTTGCAAAGCTTGAGTTCATATTCAAAAGTAAGATGAACAACAGCCTGAAACGGAAACTGTTTGATTCGTGCTGCCGGTGTTGACGTATGGAGCAGAAACCTGAACATTAACGAAAGCATCCGAAAATAAGCTCAGAGTAGCACAAAGGGCAATGGAACGGAGCATGCTCGGGATTTTGACTTAGTGAGAAAAATAAAAATCAATGGATTCGTCAAAAATCAAAAGTAGTTGACGTCATGGAAAGAATAGCATCTCTGAAGTGGAATTGGGCAAGACATATCGCACGAGTGACGGACGAACGTTGGACCGAAAACATCATGAACTGGAGACCGCCTACAACACGAGCCATAGGCAGACCGCCAGAACGATGGACGAACAGCATCAAACGAACAGCAACCAGGCATTGGCAACAAGTAGCAATGGATCGATCAAGATGGAAGGAGCTAGGGGAGGCCTACATTCAGCAGTGGATATGAGGCTAAGAAATGAGAAGAATAACTGTGTGTTCTGCTTCACAAATCTTAATAACATGCATATTTATCGTCTTATTGGTGATTTGAATATGCTGACAGCACTGGAAAAGGTGGACGTCGTTCAAGGGACAGTCACTTTAGTCCCATTTAGTCAACAGAAGTGCGTCACCCCTCGTGCTCTACAACCATTTAAAGGTAAATTAATGAATAAACAAAAAACATTCATTCCACCATATGTGCATTTTGGTTATAAACCAAAACTTTTAATTAATTCGACAAAGTACTCACGTTTAAAAGAAGAACTAAGGAAGAAGAAAAAAAAATCCAGAAAAAAAATATTTTTCATATATTGAAATGGCGCCACACACGTAGTATTATAGATGGGGGAATGTGTATGCATGCACCATTTTTCGTATATGTTATTATGTTGAATGAATATGATGTTTATTAATGAGGAAAATTGTTATTCAAAAATAGTTTTTCCCTTCCTTTTTTTACTTGAGTAATAGCTTCATTATATATGATGAATTTTCTTTGGGAGTTTTATTTTCTTATAAAAATATAGAAACCGAAAAAAGATTGAATACACGTTATTGTATACCATCTACATACACACACACGTTCGATGAAAATAAAGAAAATTATACGGAAAAAAATACGAAGAAGAAAATTGTCGATCAGCGATTTTAAATTGATCATTATTTTGTTATTTGAATAATGTGAAAAAATAAACTTGGAAAAAAAGGTCTAAACTACAATAAGTGCATAATATATGTCGAATGGAAATAGGGAAAACGTATAAAAACATAATGGGGACCCGTACGAGTAGAGGACGGTATATAGTAAGTTGTCTATAGAACTGCTCTGATCTTTGAATCATTTTATTTAAATTCATCATTTGTTGTAATTGCTTACAGCAATTTCGACAGCGCCGCCCGAAGTTTCATTTATAAATTGAACTCTATAAAAAATTCATCAAAGCCAGGTGACATTTACTTGAGATATAGACAAAAAAAACTCTAAAATTCAAGATGGCGGCTGGCTGCCATTTTATTACTTCATCAAAAAAAGTTAGAGCACTATACGGTCGTCTTCACCTTTCAAACAAAAAAAAAGATTATGAAAATCGAATGAAATTTACTCGAGATATCGAAAAAAAAAACTTCACTTTCACTGTACGGTCGAGTATCTCAACCTAGGCTCACTCTATGGATTTGTGTAATCAATACCTTTTATTTGCCACATCTTCGAACGTTCTGCGAGCAATACCTCCGATAATACATGTGATAAGCCTTGACCAAACCTCGGAAATTGCACTATTTCGACCACAACTTTGGATCGGCTGGACCGATTTCGCTCATCTTCGAACTTGACCTCACTTTTTTGATAACAAATCGAGTAAACAAAGTCCCATCGAGATTGATTTCGTTTTACTCAAGTTATCCGGTTTACAGACAGACAGACGAACAGAAATTTTTTTATTGCTGATTTGGCATCTAGGGATGATACCAGAAGGTTTGCCCTTACTCCGGAGTTCGGAATGGACGTGTTACAAACGTAAGAGTAAAGGCATGAGACCCTCGTACTTCGTAAAGGTCTATAGAAGCTAAGTCAAATGGGCTTCAGAGCTGTAATGGTATTTCAAAAATAATACAGTGGCACAGTTGTAATAGTGGCATTCCACCAAAAAAAATGCGCGTTCACTTCCGGTGAGAATAAAATCAGTTGTAATCACAGTAAGTTATTTTCATATGAAGGGAAACACAATTTGTAGGCGCGGTTCACTACTTTCATAAATCCATATCTCAAGCTGTGCACTACATAGGAAGCTAATTTTACTTCCAAGAGAAGCGGCACACTTCAAAGTTTATTGGAAAATGTTCAATGAAATTACTGGCCTTCTCTGCCCCAAAAAACTTGCTGGACGTTGACATTTTCCCCGGATTACTCACAAAAATTCCAGGAAATCAGTGTGAATCTATCAAAATGCCTAAAAGAAATTCGGGAGCAGCCTAGATAAATCTTCTGCTAGCTACCCTTAGCTCCACATTTCCAGGTTGGCTTTGAAAAAAGTGCTCTACTTGCCAATTGTGCTAACAGTTTATTTTACAACTCACTCTGACATAAAATTTGTATGAAAGCTCCTCGAATGCAATGTAATTGTATCGTATGATTGTCAAATAATAAGACATTGCACTTTATTTCAGTTCAAATTCTATTGACATAGTTGAGTTGTGAAAATTATATGCATTACGACTTCTAACTTCAAATTATGTGTTAACGCAAATGCTATATATACTAAGTAAATGCAATAAAATATTTATCGACTTTCCGTCGACGATGTGTAGCTGTCTCATCAAGAAAATTTATTCAACAGGTATCGGAGAAATAAGTATATGTCATGCATGTATAGATTTGCCTTTTCATCGAATGGCGTAAGAATAGTTATTTTTCTAGCAACGTAGGTATGGAGGAATTTTCTCGCACAAGAGGTCGGATCCAAGGCGAAACCAGGGTTGACAAGACATAGTGTGCGAGAAATTGCCAGTTGAACAATACGTTCGGTGTGATTGAATGCTTCTGTAGCCTTGCATTATATACAGAATGCTTTTGGTGTCGGATGTTCGAAGCCCTGGGCTCGGCAAGATTTTCATTCATAATAAATTGACGATTCATTCAAGATAATAGCCCGATAGCGTGCGAGGAGAAAAGTTTTTCTCGATTTAGTGCGCGAGAATCTTTTCTCGCTCTAGTGCGCGAGAATCTTTTCTCGCTCTAGTGCGCGAGAATCTTTTCTCGCTCTAGTGCGCGAGAATCTTTTCTCGCACGCTAACGAACGTATCAAAGGTATCAGTGAAAAGATCTTCATCTATATGACATCAAATATATGCATGGAATTTCCATGATGGAAAGGAGATGATTATGGCCCGAAAATGCAGAAAAATATTTACTGGGTGGGTAGTGTCACTATTTATACAACGATTGATTGCCGTTTTGATGTGTGAGAAAATCACCGGCTGTAGTCGTCAGAACTGAATCGAAAGAAAGAAAATTGACCTTTGTCAAAGGGAACATAATGTCAATCTCAGTATCTTTCATTTATCATTCTAAAAAAGTTCTAGAAATTCATAAAAGTATGGCTCTCTTATGGGCCATTCACAAATTACGCACGCTTCTCCAGGGGGAGGAAGGGGTACATTTTGGCGTGCAAAGAGGGTCGTCATTTTGAGCATGCGCAATTTGTGAATGGTCCCCAACTCACATAATAAAAATGATTTTTTCAAATAAATTTTTTCTCGTGAAATGCTTGAAATGAGATCAGGATAACTTTACCATAGAATATCCTCGAATTGAAAGCATCACCGAAACGGAAAAAATGTTCAAATTCGCAATACATTACGTCTATTATGAGTGCTATCCCGTCAAATGTTGACTAATTTCAGTTCATTAACTTTGGGGAAAGAGCGCACGTTTCATCTGAAAGTTTTTTTTCTCGCTCCCCTTCCACCGACCAACTTCTATAAAAAGCCATAAATTGCGTTCTTTATATTTGTTTTATATGGAAAAAGAAAAAGTCACGTTCTCAAAGTCAGTGAAAATTTGAAAATATGTCGAATTTAACAGCGGCTATAGAACGAGTATATAAACGTGTAGTGCCGTTGTAACACTGACTGGTGTTGAGTGATAAATATTCAGAAAAAGTTCAAACGAAAAATGTACGAGGAAACTTAAATCAATGCAAAAATGGCTCTTTATTGAAACATCGACGGTTATTTACCTGTGATTATTATGCTAAATGTAATCTTCAAATCCTATCATCATTACCCGGTGATCGTTCACACGGCTATTTCGGCACGAATTACATGATTTCTACAAATAATTGTGAATTGGAGTAATTCCTTAAATCGTAAAGCGTTCCGTTCAGAGGCCATCAGCCGTGAAATGCTGCATATTTGGTGCAAACGAAGTTTGCTAATATTTCTAACGTTCAAATACAGAATACAAATTCAAGGAATTTGAAAAAGAAAATTTTTGATAAAGACATTCCACCAGAGTTCTGCGAACAGAACACCGTTTAAGTTGCCTGGCATTGAAGAACACCCTTCGTTCTGGCATACATACATAAAACAGTCAAAACGCTTTATGCCTTTGATAATAATGAACATGCAATGCCTTCCATTCGACGAATGTATATGCTCATTTAGAAGTACCTTCTCGAATAATGAATTATCGATCGGCACTCACTACAATGTCTAATAAATTTATGGTAAACGATTGGTACTTTATGATTTAATTGAAGTTGAATTCATCCAGGGGTGGATTAAGAGTTTATTTTTTGGCACCGCAGGCAATCAATAATTCAGATCCATTTTACTTCAGAAGTTGGTTTTCCATTTCATTTCAGTTTGTATCAGAATTCCAGCTATACAAAATTGGCCACTCGTCAAAATATCAAAAATGTTAGTCTTATGCCCAATCATTTCGCGAAAGCTTTCTGCTACCGCTCTGTAAGCACAAAGGTGACTCAAGGAAATGTATAAATTATAGAGCGATCAAGTGGTTATCTGATCTCACACAATGAAAATCTGGGAAAGAGTGATCAACAACCGCTTGCTGAAGATTGTAACTACCAAAGATTTGGATTTGTCCCGGGCGAGTCAACATCTGATGCCATTCAAGCCATGAGAATACTTGTAAAAAGTTTAAAGACGCAGCAAAATAGCAGCAAAGAAGCTTTTGACCGAACACCATTTTGTGCAAATCATAATGGAAATGTGCAAGGATGTATCGACTGAAATCAGATGCACAGTTGGAACTTCGGGCTTTGTTCTACTCAGAGTACTAGGCCCACTAATCTTCAACATTGTCATTAACTGTCTTGCATCCGAGTTAATGCAAGAACTCCTCCTAAGCGTACTATTCGCTTCTGTAAGTATTTGTCAAGTGGAAGAATATCCTTGAAGATCTGCCATTTAGTGATCCGCAAGCCCCATCACCAGACATAATGATTAACGGAAACGTAATGCCGAAATGCCGAAAAGACGTAAATCATAGGATCAGTGTGGGCTGGCTGAAATGGCGTCAAGATTCGGGAGTATTTATGCGTTAAATGTATGCCAGCAAAATTTACACAACGGTAGTACGACCGGCACTCACTTATGGTTGAAAATGCTGGACTATGTATGAAAAGTTTGGAAGAGATCTAACAACAGCAGAGATGAAAATGTGCCGAATGTCCCTTGGCGTCACAAAGTTGGATCACGTCACGTTAAACAAAAATGAAACGATCGTCGAAAAAGTGAAAAACGATTGAAACGAATGGTTTGCTAAAGTCTACTCCGACGATGAAAGCAATGTGGCGAGCATAATTCTTCCGATAGGCATCCCTAAAGTGAGTAAAAGGGAAAGACCAAAGCACAGTTGGGCCGGCCAAGTGCTACAGCGACAAAAGCTATTCGGGCTAGAGTTGGAGAAAGTACGCAAGCTTAGCGAGAAAAAAATGACCCGAGATGAAAAATGACTCCAAAGTTAACCGAAAAAGTGCCAATTGTGTCTCTATCTGGGAACTCTTTCATTCCAGCTCCATATACACGGTACCGATAAGCTAATCCGGCATTGAATTCATCTAATTATTTCCGCCAGTTTGTGAAACAGAACTGGAATTTTAATTATTTATTGCAAACACGAATTTCAGGCTTCATTGACAATTTGCTAACTTTGTGTAGCATTACATTCTACGTCAATCAGTCGCTATCGTCACGGTGTGGTGAAATTTTGTGCAATTGCAAATAATATTCCGAAAATACTAAGAATTCATTTCAAAACACAATCTGCAAATTCGTTTTTTCCCTGTCATCCCTGTCTTCCAATCCACCGGAACATTTTCATAAATTGAAGTGAAAACGATGGAAAACTAATTTGAATTTCATGAGCAGAAAAACATTAATTTTCCATAGTGAGGATAAATTCATCCAAATACAACGACTCTATGCTGACGTCTTTATGGAGAGCATTCCTGGCTCTTCCCGTAACCGTAGAAATGGCGAATATAAAATTCAATTGATGGTGTCTCAAGTGTTCATAAAAACTGAACAATATTAGCCTGTGTTCAAATTCATTAAATGTAAATATCGAAAGGCAGCTAGAGAGCTCATTTACATCTCGTACGATTTGCCGAAGAACACTCCATTCTTCTCGCTCGCTTTTTTTTTACTGCATCATTCAATGATATTTGATCGTAAAACAAAGGGAACCCTAAACCCTTTCGCTCTCCTCAAAGCGATATTATACACAATCCCTTTTCCGTTTTATACATTTCTTTTCGTCTTCCTTATTTTAATCATTTTCTTCTACCGTACTCAAGGGACTTATTGTCGTTGGAAATTTAAATTTTTTCAAGATAACATTTTACGTCCTCTTTTTTCTCAACAAAATACATTTTATTTCGCTCGTAGAGACTATGGGTTTTGTTGCCTTTTAACACACACCAGCCCGGAATGATTTAAAATTCTATTATGTGAGAATGACTTTTTGTTCCTGATATAAACGGTGCACATAAATACAAGATGTTAGTCGAAAGGCATGAGATGCAAGCAAAACTAGGCTGTTTGCTATTTTTAGATCAACACTGCTGGGCTTGTTCAGAGTGAACCGTTTTATGTACAATTATTGTGCAGTTAAGGACGGAACGGAAAATGTGTTTTGATTCTGCTAGAAGAGACGGCAGTGGGTTGAGTGGGTTGGGTTGGGAAATGGCAAACAATTCAGTAGTGACATAATATTATACCCATAGCTATAGCTCATTATGTCAACAACGTGCTGCATGTCGATTCAATTAAAGTTTCCTATAAATCAATTAATGCAGACGATGCGATGGTGGAGCGAAGATTGATATGATTATAATCCAATAAAATCGAAGCGTTGCCGTTGTTTGAAACGAGGCCACAGAACTGGATAAGTAGTTTTTCGATGAGTTATGATGATGATGAGTGTGAATTATCGGTGTTAGAGTGCTTTTACTCATACATTTGCATTGCAAATTCTACAATTTATATGCTGGATCTTGTGCGTGATGGGCACCGTTTGAGGGCCATTGACGGAAAGGAATTGGAAGATAGAATGTGTATCTGGGTCGACCTTCGGATCGGTCGTTGTCGTTTATTTCGGCTTTGGATGACCGTGAAATTGAAGGTACGAAACAATCTGGAATCTGAAAGCTTACTGGTTTGAATGGAAATGTTTTACGGACAGCTGTGTTTCCAGTCGTGTACTCAGCAGTTGAGTATGATTCACCGGTATGGTATGGGTGCAGTCACACCGATAAAGTGTGACTACTGGCGCTGTTTACTCATCACTCAGTGCATGAACATCGAACCACCACAGATCAGAAGAAAATTGACTGCACACAAAGAATGATTGAATTATTCACGAACGCTGAAAGGTAGCCCAGATTCCTCCAATCGGTTGCGAGCGGGTTCACTGTTTTACCGCTTTTGTCAGCAGTTTCCTTATGGCTGAATATGGCGCTGTGATCGGAAGTACTCTACTTCGGAAAATGAGCACATCACAGGCTCGATCTGAAGGTTTCAATCTCTTGAGACGAGAATCGAGAGCAGGCTCAGATCGGTTCATGGCTGTTCAGAGACTCCGTATTGCTAATGTGGTCATGACATCGTGCAAACAATGGATCACTAAATGAAATTAAATTTGATGGTAATATTCAAACTCTGCACTGTGCGAATAGAGAAGCTACAACTTGGCTGAATGACTTGTATGGACATGGAAATTTAAGGGAAGTTGAAAGAGCGTTTCGTTCTTTACGGTGATAGAATCTTGTAATGTTAATGGAACCTATACCATCCGACCAACAATAATTTACCACCGGTCTTCCATTTGTTACGTCACGCACTGGTCACTGAAACTTCATGTGTAACATTGAAGTTATTGTACTCAAGTGAGGCATAGAAAATTTATTTGATAATCGCACCTCCCAGAGCTTCAAGTTCCATACAATGAAAACTGTCTTATTGATGAACAGCTCTATATTTCATACATTTAGGGGATAACTTTCTCTATAAATAATATCTTTCAACGACAAAATGTATCCATTCTTATGTCACAGTCATGCAATACTACTTGAGGCATTCAATATTCGTACGGTAAATTATGTTATGAATGGTTCGATAATGCCATCTGTTCAAGTCACACTCAAAATTAGTTCTAAAAGATGCCATTCACAGATTGAGCACGCTCAAAATTTGGAATTTCAGATGCCCTTTCCCCCCTTGCACGCCAAAGTGAATGAAGAAAATTCCAAAAAAGTATGGAGCGCACGCTTTCGTCAGATCCTCCACATCCCCCATGCGAATCGTGCGTAATTTGTGAATATCCCCAAAGTGTCAGAAACTTTAGAATTAGAGTCTAGTGTTAGTTTGTAGATCTATTCTTGTTTCAATCCATTTACAAATATCTGCGCCATGACTATTTGACGAGTAACGTTCTCGACTTCCCTTATGTGATATTTTGATAATGGGAATTCAGATGTGTTTTGTGGGCGGTAATAAAATTCAGAATGCGAGTGCTGGTGGCGTCATCTGTTGATTGAAACGATATTAGTTTCAATAACGATGTTTGTGGTACTTCATGGCATTGATATTAGATGTCTGGTTCACTGAATCAAACATCACAACGTTGACATGTGCTGAAATTCGGGACATGAAGCGATTTGAAAAATTACATTTTGCCCGTCACATTAGTAAGATCGGTAGAGCACTCGACTCACAATCGAGAGGTCACCGGTTCGAATCCCAGTGGGGACAGGAGTCAAATCATGGGCAAAATGTAATTTTTCATTTCTTACGTGGTTTAAATTGATGTTCAACGATTGTAAAAAGTCTGGAAACTTTCGGATAAACTCGAGAAAAAATCGTAATGGCATTATTTCACGCATTCTGAATATTATTACCCCCTGCCATATTCGGCCGCAGAACAGCGACACACTTTTAGCGTAAAGTTATTTACGAACGACCCCCTAAGGGAAATTAGCTGAATTACTCCTGGAGTGATGGCTATAGGAAAATATTATTCGGTAGAGTTAATTGAAAGTACTTTATTGACGCCTTCACAAAGGCGTAATGTTTTTATGTTGTAAAAAAGTTTGGCCAAACGTCAATGATTTACTGACTGTAGTAACTTCATCAAACACTTTTTTGTTTCCACAAACTCTTCCAAACTAGGTATACACTTTTCCTGCACACTCAATCACAATTCAATATAACCGAATTAAATCCACTCTCAGACATTCCATCAAAACCATTTTCCTTTTATATCCCGCCGTTCCAACAACATAATTTCGTTGATTTCGCTAGAGAATTCGACTTAAACATTAAACAAATCAATTTACAAAGATAAGTTGTTGTGGGAGCCGAACAATCTACTCATACAGCTCATTAATGAAGATCATATAATTAATAAGACAAATCAAAATCCATTAGACTAAACAAAACACAAAACCGTTCAACTAGAAACATCCTGTCACATTCACCGTCTGAACTGTAGATATTTATTTCTTTTTCGAGTGTTTTTCTTGAGCATTATTCGTTTTAATTATCGCTTCGAGATAGAATTCTGTTTATATATCGGTAATATAACATGGAACATGCTCATTCTCATTTATATCGTTTCGTGTGGATAATTATATCTACTTCCCATCCCCCGTTTACTAGAAGATTGTTTGTTATACGAAAAGAAAATTGGGAGCATGGATGGCTATACACAACCTACGGATGTATAGAAATGATAAGCAACTAACAAACTAAAAAAGTTTCATCTTTTCCGAATGGCATTATGAAAAATAAGACGAAAATCAAACAAAGAAAACCGATAAAATTACTCAAACTGGAGTATATCTTCAACGAAGTTGGTAATGTCATAATGAATTCATTGAGGTGTTCTTTATTGATTTTCTTGAAGCCATAATCTCTGATTACAAACTTCAGATTGAGGCAGAAAAGTGGGTCGAGATTATACGATGGAAAAAAGAAATTATTTCATAATAGTTTGAGTCGAACAAAAAAATTAATTCGCCAAGAATATGCCAATGAAATGGAGTAAATTGGAATAAGATAAAAACGAGAATATTAAAACTCAATAAATATGCAAAAATTGGCAGCGGGAAGGTAATTATACGAAATGTCCTGTGCATCTATACTATTTGATTCGCCTGTTTTCGAGAAGATAATGCAAGTGACAAAGGATGAAAATTACTTTTTAATAAACTTTTTCGAGTGTACACTCAACAATGTCTGACTTTATGAAGATATTAAACAAGTTTTGTTAATTAATTAATTGCTCAATTGTGCGAATCTGTAATAAAGAATGGAGAAGATCTGGTTTCTCATTTTGAAAGTCCACAACAATGGAATGCACTGATAACAAAAAAAAAAGTTGACGTCGGATGCCACATGTCACAAATGATGTGAACATTTGACTTAGCGATTAAGAGTTCGAAAAAGCATCGGTAGTTTTTCACTATGTGCAAATTGTGGACAAAAGTCGGCCTTTTCCATCTGTCAAAGTGACATTTCAAACCCCAATAGAAAACCTATTAGAAATGAGTCCTTCTTCTTTTCTTTCTAAGCCTATGAACGGTGTTATTAAACGTTTTTGTTAAACAGAGCCCATTTTTTATATACATTGCTGAATGTAGAGGCCTTCCCGATTTCCTTCCATCTCGAACGATCCATTGCCAATTCTTTCCTAAGTTATTTTCATCTGAAAACTTTGTGATTCCGTTTGTCCACCTTTCTGGTGGTCTGCCTATAGATCTTGTGTAAGGTGGTCTCCAGTTCATG
>JANTFA010211740.1:0-16976 GCA_026413405.1 Phytosciara flavipes
TGAAAGTAATGCTGAAACAGTATGGACTGAAGACTGGCCACAAGAAATAGCAGAACGGCGTACGTGATTCCCTTCCACAATTCGGATCGATTTTCGCCTGTACTCGAATCAACGAAATCAATTGTTAAACCAAGCAATTGCGGTGACATAAATGTAATGATGTCGCAGACTAGTTTCAGCAGCCATCCGAAAATAAGATTTGCCCAAAACGTCTTCCACATAGCAGGAAGTATTGATGCCTTTCCCTGTTCCTTTTGCAAAGATTTTCTGAAGGACAAAGTAATTAATCTTCAGTGATTCTGATTGCGTTACGGCGTTTCTTACGCATTTCGATTGAGTCGTGCTTCCTCCAAATACTTGGTGAATTTTGTATGCATTTCTTTTGTGGTATCCTCTGGTTTCATGTCCCATAAATCGTTTTGTGTTAGTGGCGCCTTATATCCTTTCCACGCCATTTTATCGAACCAAGCGAACAACAATTTCGAAATAAAGTGGGAACGTGTTTCGGGACAAGGATTCTTATTGATTCGGAAACTGTCGATTAGATTTCTTCACTCTAATCAAAAACATTGTCTTACTCGAATTGGATAATAGTCTTCAATACAAGGATATTGGTCCACAAAACAATTTAGTACGAATAAGATCGACGTAATCGCAAAGAAAACCATGAAGCTGACGAAATTATAGTCCTGCCAAAGATCATCGATTCCACTCAGTCTTCTCGCCTTTTGTCGTCGAATTTCACTTCGACATTGCGGTATGCTGAACAGGAAAAGGAAAAACCAGAAGAGGAACAGCACTCCGGACGATTGCACGCCATTTTTTCTATTTAAATATATCAACAGGCCGGATACTGTCTGTAAGTTTCAAAAGTGTTTAGATTTTGTCAGGATTCTGTTTCAGAAGCTGGTTTTCTCTAATATTCAATGAACCTCGTACATGGCGACTCATAAATCGTCTCGCTACTACTCATCGTCAGACGAAACATGAATTTGCCATTTTCAAGTCCTTGTTCTATTTTGGAAAAACTTGAGTATGTAGTTAGGGGCCGCTCATAAATTGCACCACGTAATTATAGATAAACTTTTCGACATTTTTTCCCCTTGCCACGCAAAAATACTTAGTCAAAACAAATCACCACAAACTTGTTAGTACCGTCACGTTTTCCTGAACCCCTCCTTCAATCTAACAATGATTCAGGTAAACCTCAATCTCAAATGGTTTCACCAGAAACTCGTTGTTGAACTATGAGAATCAGACTTGGTTGAGTGTTAAAATAATAATGAGATGTCTAAATTGAATAGTGAGTGAATATTGACGATTGGCCCTTCCTCTTCTATGTGGGCCTGATGTGATCATTCCAGCTCAAAATGGAGTAGGGCCTAAGCGGGGAGGGTTTCCAAATCGTTTTGGAATCAGAGAATCAATATTACTGGTCCACAGTACACTAATCTAACAATTTGAAACATTTTCATGCTTTTTATCTACACGTACTACTTATCTACAGTGTGCGTACTACTAATATCGTCGTACTCAGGAAACTAAATCGGTAGAGCGTTGAACTCATACGGCAAGGACCCCCGGGGTGAATAATCCTGACTGGCTTTTCTTGTGATTAAGTATTCGCTATTAATCATTGATAAGTGTTCATAATGTAGTTATTTCAAAGCCACATGTGCACATAACATTACGTCACGACCATGACTAGCTGCTCCGGCTCAGTTATCCTTATCCTAATCGCAATATCGTCGAAGTTGTAAGAGCAGCGCTAAGAGCAACAAAAAAACCTATTTTTAGGCAACACACAAAAAATCACGACGAAGCATACAAGATTATTCGAGAAGAAGATCGAAGCATATAAACTGCGTTGAAAGGCTGATAAGTAAGTAATCAAAAATCAATGTAGAAACAGTAGAAATGGACCACCTCGAACATAAACTTAATCGATGAATGAAACATTACCCAGATGAAAACAAAGCACCGAGAATTTCTCAAGTTTTACGTCAGAATAGATAAAAATCGCTTTAAAAAAATTTACTTAATAAAACCTTAAAAACACTTCCGGTAAACAGTGCGACTCGGCCGAATCCGGGTTACAGTGCTAGTTGATAATAATCAAAACAGTTCGATACTTACGAATGAAGCTATTTTGATCACTGGTGTAAGATAATCCACTTCAAATATGTTCCCGTCATTGTTGAAGCTTACTGCTACACACAAATCAGTTACTGTTACCAAGGTCAGTACACCCGTCAACATCAATTTGCTAATATTCAACACTCCCCATGGAATTGTCATGTATCGTTTGGCATACGCGATATCCAGCCACAAGAACGACCACAACAGTGCACATGGGATCCATACTAATATCGTCTTTTGGAAACACACCGTGAAATCAGGATCAGCAGTGTACCACGTTAGGTTGGCGTTCTAGAATTTGAAATTGAAATCAAACGGAACTGTTCGAACAACTAAGAGGCGAAGGTCACTTTTTTTTACCCAAAATTCGGACCCACAAAATTCATCCATTGTACTGAAGAATAAACTCAAATTATGTTATGGTTCGGTAAACTGTAATCTGATTAACAATCAAAAATGATTACGAAGCCTATCACACGTATTGTCCTTTATTTGTCACTACCACTGTGCACGTTAAATTAATGTTCAATCGTCCACATAATTTAATAAAATAACATTGCGAAATAATTGATTAACTAACGAACAAGAGTACCCCTATACACTCTAGCCGCCGGAATCACTCAAGTGACCATTCAACAGAAACAAGAGACCCAGAACAGAAACCCACAATAGGAACTATTTTTAGTGAATGAATCGCATACTCTCTGAAAAGAATACGCACAAGCTAACGCTCTGTTACGGCATAGCATATTGGTTATTACCCTTTTTTTCAATTTTGTTTGGTGATAACTAACACATTATCATCAACAATAGTACATTAATAAAAAGACCAAAAGCAAAATTTCTTGTCTTGTTTTTGGACAACAAATTAATAAAAAGTTGTATGCAACACGTTGCGAAAGTGGTGCTTTTTGTCACTCGATGTGGTTATCAAGCGAGCGGAGCGAGTACTACTTTTAGCAACTTGTTGCATAAATTACTATTTTCCTATTTTCCATATATTTTGAGGCTGTAACTTCAACGTAAATATCGGTGATAGAATGGTGCTTAATGAGGTTACCGTGGAATTTCCTATAGATTATCTACAGAATACGGTATTCTAACACTTAACCCTAATTTAGTTTCGTTAAATCGTCAAACTTTTCAATGCGCTTTTTCATAGCATCTTAAATCAGACAAAAACCTCTTGAAAGGGGATAAAGTGACACAAGTCCTTTACTTGCAAAAGAATTGATACCAGGAAGTGTGACGCTTAAAGTTTAGATACGCAATAATTGTGTGGAATGCGTCACGGCGCTTTACTCACGCAGGGCCATGATTATCAAGCAATACAACAGGTTTTTCAGCGGAAAATTGGTCCCTCTTCATTTTTTCACTGCATGAAAAATCGGAATGCAGTAGCATTGATCTCTTGAAATTTCTGTTGTGTTTCTTAGTTGTAGATGCCATGGTTTTTTGCATGAAATTTCTTCAACGTGAATGACGTTTAAGTCAAAATTCTTACCATGGATGACACTTCAAACGCACATGAAGATGATATAAAAAAGAGGCTCACTAAAGGCTTCTAAAAGAAGTGGCATGAGAAAATCTCCCAACTCACTTCATTACATGAGTGATGGCACTCTAAATAGAGCACTGAAACTCTACCGCATTTTGCATCAGTACCCATAGAGAACGAAATAATTTCTATTGTTCTCCAGTATACGCGTATTAATGATGCCCATACCGTCATATTATCTTGTTCTGTAACCTCAACATACATTCCGCTTTATATTAAAACCTTGTAGCACACAGAACGGATGTTCACCGATACGGAGCATTTAAACGATTGTGGATCACATTTTAGAAATATGTGAGTTGAAGTGAGTCACATACTTTGGATGAGTCATTGGAATTGCACGGCATACATCCAGTTGGGTCTGTGAAAAGTGATTAAAAATGAAATAATTTTCAAACCATACAAAGCTTCATCGGTGTGAGACACATATTTCGGTTGATGTGCACAGAGGTATAGGTGTGCTGTTATCTAGAGGCTAGAGCTGCAGAATGTATCATGTGTTGTACAGCAAATATTACAAGGAAAAAGACGTCCAACCTTTTAGCTTGCAGCTACACAAAAGAGTGTTTTACTTCGAACATTTAGCCTTGCGGGTACGGCGCTACACACAATAGGATATAACAGTTATCGTACCTGTAATTCATAGAATTCGTTAGTTGTTATAATGAAGTAAAACACTCTATAATGCTGTGGAAAAAGACGATAGAACCAGTTGGAATTAGATCCTTTTCAATACTTATGGCTAACGTCTCCCTAATCTCGTAATCTGTGACCGCTCACTCAGATTAGCCAAAAACTAAATAGTTGATTAACCAGAACAATTGAATATCCTTCTTTTTTCTCAGCCTATGAACGATGTTATGCATCAAACGTTTTTGTTAAACACAGTCCATTTTTTTTATTCATTGCTGAATCAATGCCTCCCCGATTTTCTTCCACCTGAACGATCCATTGCTGCTTGTTCCCAGTTCTCTTCTAAGTCATTTTCTTTTAGAAATTTTGTGATCCCATTTGTCCATCTTTCTGATGGTCTGCCTCTAGATCTTGTGTAAGGTGGTCTCCAGTCCATGACTGTTTCGGTCCAACGTCCATCTGTTCTCCTTGCAATGTGACCCGACCAACTCCACTTTAGAGATGCACCTCTTTCCATGACATCGACGACTTTGGTTTTCTGTCGAATCCATCAATTTGTCTTTCTGTCTCTAAGCGTAATTCCAAGCATACTTCGTTCCATGGCTCTTTGCGTCAGCGCCACTCTGAATTTATTTTCAGATGCTTTTGTTAACGTTAACATGTGTAAAATACTTTACGTTTCAGACTGATATCCATATTTCTTTTGAAAATTATCCTGAGTTTCCCAAACGCTGCCCATCCAAGACAAATTATACGCTTGACTTCTGCAGTTTGGTTGTCTAGACCCAGTTACAGTTTATGGCCGAGGTACACGTGACTGTCGAATCGCTCGATTATAGTGTCACCAATTTTAATAACTTTGTCTTCGATACTGTTTGTCATTTCTTTGGTCTTCGATAATTTCGTCTTGGGACCAACTTTGCTTGACTCCTCGTTTAACTGTTCCAACATGATCTGAGCTATGTCTTAATTCTTAGCGTCTTTACGAACCAAGTTCAGCCAGATACCTGTTTCGTTATATTAACAGACTGTGTTGACATACCGTAAAAGAATCAGTGCTGTTAACATACACGCGTTTAGTGCGGCGTTGGCTTATGTCAAATAGTAAGGTCCACGAAAGACATCAATTCCGAAAATTTGAATTTTTGTATGAGATTTCATATTCAAACCGTGATATATTCCTTGTTTGTAAATTGTTAATTCTAAATTTTGCTTGGTTTGTATCTTTTAGTGAGGTTTATCGATTGGCACACTCAATTGTGTGGAATAATGGAAAATATACAAGCAATTTAAAAATTATACCAAGGAAAATATATTTTCTAAATATTCTCGACAATTGAGTATACCAGTCGATAAAACTCACCAACAGATACAAGCCAAGCAAAATCTAGAATTAACAATTCACAAACAAGGAAGATAACACGGTTTGAATATGAAATCTCATACCAAAATTTAAATTTTTGGAATCGATGTGTTTCGTAAACCTTACTATTTGAAATAAGCCGACGCTGCACTAAATGCGTGGATTTGACTTGTAGACATTTCAGTGCAGTGTTACAAAAGCCGAAACCGCGGGGCTAGATGTAATGAAAAGGTAATCAATGTTGTTAACGAAAATCAAAGAGCGTCGCGTTTAGTACGACATCGGCTTATGTCAGATTGTATTTGCGTACAAATCGTCGAATTGGTATAAGGTGATCTGTGGACGAAAATGCTGGCCGTGATTTGCTTATGTAAAAAACAATTTACCCCAAATCACGATCCATGCGACCACGATTCGAGTAGTGTTTATATAATTTGGATCGAGGTGACCTCCACAACAGTATATAGCCTTGGTTTTGACGCACATCTTTTTTTAATGTCGGTAGCGGTAAATTGACAAAAATGCGTTGAAAATTCAAATAATTTTAGCGCACGTATGGCGTGCATTGACGTAATCAATTCACGCCGTAAGTCCGCTTCAAAATTTGAATTTTGAGTGAATCGATGAATGAACAAATGAATTGAAAAGTAAATGTCAACGCACTCTAATATGAAAATATCGTGTTCATGGCTCATACAACGCTGCGTCTGCGATCCAAATCTTGCATTTCTTTTTGAATTTCGAGCGGACCTACGGCGTGAGTTAAAAACGGATTCAGAAAATGATTGTTTGTATTGAACTCTCTTATATGAGAAGAATGTTTTCATGTGTGCGGTTTGCTTTACCATATTTCCCCACCTCAAAATTCTATGACAAATGTCGCTGACGATGAGTAAAATTACAGCAGATGGGAAGAAAATCGAAGTTTTCTTATTTGAATTGTCACTTTGTTCATGTTTTCGAAAATTGGATGGAGGAATGATGTTTTCGTTTCGTACAGACACATGGTAAATCAAACCATGCACAAATGAAAAACGTTGTGTTCACCACTGGGAGAAACACGGAATTGCAACTCGAGCGAAACTGTGGCCTTCGCATCGTTCTGGCAGCAAACATAGCTCTTGTTGGACCGTCATAACGTATTATGCTATCTAGTTCTGAAACGTCAGCATGCCTTCCCCTTTGGATCAAAACATATAGCAGTGCTATATTATAGCACATCGATACATACGTGATCAACAAGGAGATTTGAAACTTACCATTTGAAACTATGAAACTTTTGATTGATAGAACGAAGAGACTCCAGAAAAGATTTACCTTATTCAGCGATGCAGGTCACCGAGTTCGGGATTTGCTGGGATTAGATTGAAATGATACTATGGGCATGGGTATTATGAAAAATAATTTTAATTTACAAAATTTAGAGAGATTCAATTGCGTCAAACTAATCCCGATTCCTTTGCCATACCATAAAACACGGACTCTTTGTTTTGCAGCAATTCTGCTGGCGACCCAAACTCCGAAATGTGTCCCTTATCCAACACGATGACCTTATCGGAGTCCATGATTGTATTCAGTCGATGTGCGATTGTCAAAATCGTGCAGTCACTGAATTCCGTGCGGATGGTATTCTGAATGAGATCATCCGTTTCCAAATCGACGGCTGCCGTTGCTTCATCCAAAACTAACAATTTAGTTTTTCGCAACAGTGCCCTCGACAGACACACTAATTGCCTCTGACCAACTGACAAGTTCTCGCCACCCTCTGTGACTTGGTGATCCAAGCCGGCCGTAAGTTCTCCGACAAAAGACTTGAGATGAGCATGCTCTAGAGCCGTCCATAGTTCTTCGTCGCTGTTCTGTTCGAATGGATCCAAATTCAAGCGTAGCGATCCCGAAAACAGAACCGGATCTTGAGGAATGATTGTCAAGCGTGATCGCAGCTCATGGAGGCCTAATTTCGAAATGTCCTGTCCATCGATGACGATTGATCCGCCAGACGATTCTATTATGCGGAACAACGCCAATGTTAAGCTTGATTTTCCGGCACCAGTGCGACCAACAATACCAACTTTCTCGCCGCCATTTATTTGAAATGAAAGTTTCTTCAATGCTAGCTCCAAACCATCTCGATATCGCAATTCATAGTTCTTGAACTGAACAGTGCCGATCTCTGGCCAATTTTCGGGTAATGTTTGTGACGGCTTGTTCCACACTGCTTCGGACTTGGTTTGAGAGTATTCCTTGATGCGCTCCACAGACACGGCTTCGGTTTCTAAAGAGGAAACCATGCGGACTAGCCAATTTAAAGTTTTCGTTATTTGCAGCGAGTAAGCGATTGACAGCCCGGCCATTCCCGATGAAATAGTATCTCGATTCAAAACGGCGAATAATGCAGCAAAGAAGATGATAAGACCACCAACCATTTCTATTCGAATACCAAGCCATCGATTAGCCACAATATTGGCGTGTAGAGACGCTTGGTTAGCATCAACTCGTTTTTCGGATTCGTCGATGAATCTGTAAAGATGTTCCAAAGTTTCAACAAAATTTAAATGAAACATTCGATCTGAAAACTCACCTGTCTTGAACAGAAAATGTTCGAATTGTGGCAGCCCCTTGTAGCGTTTCTCCGAAGTGAGAGTAAATAGGTGACCTTGATACAGATGAAAGACGTTTCAGCTGTCTGGACGTCGGAATGTAAACTTTCTGTAGGAAGTAGTACAAGATTCCAATAGGAATGATTGCCACGCAGAAGATGTAAGTTGAAAGTGATATCACAACAAGGACACCCAAAACTTCGAAGACGAGTCCACCTGTACCGGCTAGCATTTCTGGCAGCGTGTTGTCAATGCCATCGATGTCGTTAGCAAAGCGCGACAAAATTCGTCCAGTGGGAGTAGTTTCGAAGAACGATAACGGAGCCCGAAGTATTCCACGCAATAATGTCAAATGCAAACGTACTCCAGCTACCAGTCCGCCGAGACGAGGTGCAAGATCCAGAAAAAATGCTGAGATTACAATAAACAGTCCCAGTGAACCATAAACTCCCAGATACGTGTCCCGCAGGTGAGTATCGGTTGCTGCATCAGCATCAGAAGACCATTTCGACAGCCAAACGTTTGACCCGATCGAAACACTTTGAAAGACTAAGTTGGCCAGCAGCATCAATATTATCCATTTCATGCCGACACATTTGATGTAATATTTGTAGACCTCGCACTTAACATTGCCCACTTGAAGTTCTTCTTCATCAATCAGTTTGTCTTTGGTCAGGGACATATCGCTCATCTCACTCGTTACCGACGATTGCCTCGACATTAGCTGTGATTTTGATACTGCGCCGTTGATTTTCTGACTGCTCTTACTGATGTTTCTGTTCAATTTTCTCATCAGTTCGTCATCGATTCCCTCTGGCGTTGCTATTTGCAATTTAGAGCCACTGACATCATCCTCATCTGAACTCACTTCTTGAATATATTGCAACAGAAATTCAGCAAATGTCCCCTTCTCTTTCAGCAGTGTGATGTACGAGCCCGACTCGGAAACTCTTCCATTTTCCAACACAAAAATGTTGTCCACTTTCGGCAAGTAGTTGATCGCATGCGTTACCATAACCCTGGTCTTTGTGCTCAGCATTCCGTTCGGGCCAATGACCTTTTCGAAAATGTGCTGGCCAACATGAGCGTCCACAGCACTCAATGGATCATCGAACAGATAAATGTCGGCATCGTGGTACACGGCTCTGGCCAAACTGATTCGTTGTTTCTGTCCACCCGACAAGTTGATTCCCTTCTCACCGATTTCCGTTTGATCGCCAGCTGGCAAAATGTCGATGTCTGGCTTCAAGGCACAAGCTTCAATGACCTCTTGGTATCGCTGCTCGTTGTACGATTTTCCGAACAAAATATTCGCTCGAAGTGTACAGTTTTGGATCCATGCTTGTTGGCACACCTTAAACAAGATTGGAAATGAATTTTCTGTATTGGAAACAGTAGAGCACTCGAGTTCATACATAGGCTTTCGTTCCAACGATGTTCACTCTACCAGAAATTTTGTTCATTTCGCCCAGGAATGCAGACAGTAGAGAGCTCTTGCCTGTTCGAATAGAATTATTTCAGGAGATCGGGAATTGTAATCATGAAATGAATCATTTTGTATACCTGAACCAACGTTCCCAACCACAGCAACAAGACTTCCGCTTTCTACTTTCATATTAATGGAGCACAGTGTTTCTTCTTGATCGTTCCAAGAGAACGTTCCATTTTCCATTAGTAAAGGCGAATCTGAAATTTTGAAATTATTTACAGTGTAAAAAGGAAATCTTCGCTTCTTAAGTCGAACTCACCATCTTTTGGAACGTGCTCAAAGCTGTCTGCCTCCAATTCGTCGCTGTTTAGGAATTTATTGATCCGGTTTATGGACACTCTGGCTTGAATTAAATGAGACACCAAATCGGGCAGCAGTACCAAAGGAAAGCGAATTATGTTGAACAGGTTCAGTGAAACGAATGCGATTTGAGGTGTCAAGACGTTTTTTTCGTCGATCAATACGAATACTCCAAATGTGAACAAAGACACCTGGTGAGATCATGCAAATATTCGATTTATTGTATTGTGCTAACTTAAAGCTGGATTGAGAGTGAACAAGGACCATGAAGCATCAATATGCATACGTTTTGGTCTGTGTTCAATTCACTCCCGAGCGAAAAAAAAGTTGAAGAACCAGTGTTCGTATACACCTTTCGCCGTTGAGGCTGCTAGCTCAAATTGAAAAGAATTAATGAAACATCACGAGGAAAAAGGTTCGATGAAATTAGCAAGTGCCAAAGTTAGTAAAAACGATTTTCCATATTTAAACAAGAGAGTTCTGTGTGTACTGTACATACATCGGACGTATAAAGATTTAGTCTGGTAGGTTGATGTTGTTAGAATCTCGGTTGGTATTATCGTAGGGCTTCAACAAGCCCGGGTTTTTGTAAGGGACCACTCAAATAGTGAGCACGCCAAAACATGAGACGAAACATCATTTTGCGCGTGTATGAATGGTCCCTAAGGAGAAAGGTATATTCAAACCACCCCCTCAGTTTGACCCACAAACTTTTTCGTCGTTTTTTTTTCACTCGGGACTAAATGATTTTGATTACTCACAAGGTACGGCACAACGAACCAAATCAATTTGACGAAAGACGAGAGGTATGCTGACTTTTTTAAAGTTTTCACTTCTTTGTTGCGGATCTTGCTTATTGAATTCTGGAAACTGTTTTCCCAGGCGTACAGCTTAAGGACCTGTCGGAGATCATGTTTATGTCTCAGTTAATGTTTAAAAATCGTTTATCGTACCTTGATTCCATTTAAAATCTCATTCATCATCTTGATTCGTTCATCCTTGTTGGCCATTTGCTTGGTGAAATATCGCTGCATCAGATTAAGCAAAACGCCCGTGATTGGCATTGATACTAGCATTACAGCTAGGCCGGCCAAAACAGCCACACCCAACCTTGCCCACAAAAAGTAAATGCCAATGGCGATTTGCAGTGGAGCCGACCATACCAGATCGATAGCCAACATTATTTTCGTGAAGCGGTCAGCATCGATGCTCATCAAATTTGTGATTTCGCCGACGGTCGACTCTTTCCTCGTTGTGTTCGAGATCACCAATGATTTGCGATAGATTGCGCTGATTAGTGCCGTTCGGATTTGAAATCCGATTATGTACATGCGGTGCAAGTAATGTTGAAACAGTATGGATTGAAGACTGGCCACGAGAAATAGTAGAACAGCGTACGTGATTCCCTTCCACAGTTCGGGTCGATTTTCGCCTGTACTTGAATCAACGAACTCGATGGTTAAGCCAAGCAATTGAGGTAACATAAATGTAAGGATGTCCCAGGCCAGTTTCAGAAGCCAACCGAAGAGAATGTTTGCCCAAAACGTCTTCCACAGAGCAGGAAGTATGGATGCCTTGCCTTGTTCCTTTGGTGAAGATTTTCTGAAGGATAGCGAAATTAATCTCCAGTGATCAGAATTGCGACAAAAAAATGTTTTCTTACACATTACGCTTCAACGACACATTCCGTGCTTCGTTCCAATACTTGATGAATTTGGGATACATTTCTTTGGTCGTATCCTCTGGTTTCAGGTCCCATAAATCGTCTTGTGTTAGTGGCGCCTTATATCCTTTCCACGCCATTTTATCGAACCAAACGAACAGCAGTTTTGATACAAAGTTGGAACGTGTTTCTGGACAAGGATTCTAATTAATTTTAAAACTGCCAATCAGGCTGTTTAGTTGACTCACTGTAATTAAAAAGATTGTCTAACCTGTGCCTTTGGATATTTGGTGTCCTGAGGATCTTGGTCCGCTAAGCAATTCAGTGCAAATACGATGAATGTTGTAGCAAAGAAGATCATGAAACTGACAAAATCATAGTTCTGCCAAAAATCATCGATTCCACTCAGCCTTCTCGCTTTTTGTCGTCGAATTTCACTTCGACATTGCGGTATGCTGAACAGGAAAAGGAAAAACCAGAAGAGGAACAGCACTCCGGACGACTGCACGCCATTCCTTTTATTCAAATATATCAACAAGCCGGACAATGTCTGTAAATTTCAAAAGTTTTTAGATTTTGTCAGCAACAGGTCTGAGGCTCGGAATAGATCAAGCTGCTAGCGTGAACATAAGAAATATTTACAGGCTCATGTAATCTTGTATCTCTTTCGTGAAGACAGGAGTCATGTTTACTTAGTGTAGTGTGAGCAAAAGCAAACAACACATGTGGCTAATTCTATGACCTGTCTTTTGTGACTAACGAAATAGGGTCTTGAAATATCTCGTAATCGGTGACACTTTTGTAAGAGCAACCTTCATGGAATCTCATCTGGTATACCAGTGGTGCGAATAAATCAAACATCCTCTAAGAAAAATGTATCGATTTCGAGGTATTTCAGTTCAAAGTTTGCTACTCATGAACTTGCAAATAAATGCTTATACTGGTAACAGAGCTATGAAATGACACAAATTTGAAGTAGTGAATGCAAACCGCTGACACATTTAAAATGTAAAATTGGGTAGAAGAACCGCAATATGGATTGCGTATTTCGTCAAACGAAATATTTAACGGTTTTCTACGCGATTCTGCTCGGTAAAGGCCACTTTTAGGGTTCATTTTCGCATTTACCGTGCAGAAGTACGTAAAGCCCAGTACATAACTGCTTCCAAATTGTTGTGTTGACTCTCCTTCACGTCAAAACAAAACAACAACTCGGAAGCAGGAAAGTTATCATTCCATGCAGTAAGTTGGCGTTTTTACCGACTATGGCTATATGATAGATTACAGTTTTTATATGGGATGAAGCCAAGGAGTATACCACTTCTGGGAAACTACTACCAAAATTCAGATCACAAGAGTCTAAAAGTCAGCATACAAAGTCACGAAGTCACGGGGAAGTCAAAATCATTGCACTTAATTCCATACAAAGTCAGAACATCGGGTCACATGGTTTTTGGGAGTAGCTTCCCCTCGGTTGAAGATTGTCCAGCGAATAATTCACACAGTCTCCATACAAAATCAGCAGTTTACCATATGCACGAAGTTCAAAAATCACACCCTCTATTATTGGATTTTGTGAACCAAACGCACAATTTATTGTCAGGGACTTGATATGTAGTGCCGGCTGACCGGATTAAGAATGTGTAGGGGCATAGCCCTGATACTAGCATGAACATAAGAGATATTTGGAGGCCTATGTAATCATAAAAGGCGTTGTATTTCTTTCGTACAGACAGGAGTCATGTTTATTTTGTGTGAATAAAAACACACAACACATACAAATGTGTACGCATACATGTATGAAAAATTGGAAGCTTTTTGACGTTCCAAATATGAGTGTTCATGCTAGTAAGCAGGGCGATGGTAGGGGCAAAGTTCACGCGATTTCGTAAAATTTTTCATTTTGTATGAGATTCGTAAAATTGAATTTACAAAGTGTCAAAATGTATGGGATTTTACGAAATTACGAAATCGCGTAAGCTTTGGGTTTCCCCTTGTTATGTCGAATGACACATAGTTTAAATGCAGCCAAAAGGTCAAAAATATATGTGAAACTGGGAGAGTTATGTCATCTGGTAGAGTCCGTCATTCACATAAGCATCCTAGTTATCAGTTCACTGCATATTACTCATTGAATTTATCTCCAGGGAAAAGATTACAGCAAAAAATTTAGTAATTTGAATCGTAGTTTATGTTGAATGCTGCGAAAGTAGTTCATTACATGAGGAAACCATTTTGTGATAATAGCAAACTCACAAGTGTGCTTTTGAGCAGCAAGCTTCAGTTACTGTCTTCGGCTCGGATATTGAAACTCTAGATTGCTCGAAAAGACAGTTACCAAGGCAAGTTTCTCAAAAACACGGAAGTGACTTTACTTTTGACATAAAAATGGTTTCCGAATTAATGAACTACGTAATCCAATGCATTCTGGTCTACTGCCTGTCACATACGAAAACAACATTTGACATAAAAATTTATGTGAAATGAACCGAAAGTATCCGACCATTTAATGGATCATTTTCTCAGGGAGCATATTGCTCTGTAATGTTCAACTTTCGCATGTGGCAGGCAGCAAAATAAATTTTTTCCAAACATTCTACAGGTTAAATTTACATTGGACTTTTGTCATATTTCGCAAAACTGTTCAGTGCAAATGCGACTGCCGGTTTTGATAATCAAAACAATTCGATACTTACGAATGAAGCAATTTTGATCAGCGGTGTATAATAATCCACTGGAAATATGTTTTCGCTCTTGTTCACGATGATTGCAACACAAAAGTCAGCTACGGTTAACAAGGTCAATGCAGCTGTCAACATCAATTTGCAAATATTCAACAACCCCCATGGAATATTTCGATTCACCGATTGTTTAGCATACGCAATTTCCAGCCACAAAAACGACCACAAAAATACGCACGGTGTCCATACTAATATCGTTTTTTGGAAACACACAGTAAGGTCAGGCTCATCTGTGTACCACGTTAGGTTGGCGTTCTAGAATTTGAAATTGAAGTCCAACAAAACTATTCAAATTACGTAAAAGTCGAAGTTCGCTTTTTTTACCCAAAATTCGGACCCACAAAATTCATCCATTGATTGTAGAAGAGTAATCTGATAGGTTTGTTGCAGATAGGTGTATTGGTTTGATAGAATGTACAATAATTCAAATGATTTTTATGGCTTCGGTAAACTGTAAGCTCAATTAACAACAAAATGATTACAGATGTCCAATCACACTAAATTGTCATTTGTTTTAACACTGTCACTGTACGAAGCGATTGAAGATGAAACTAACACAATCTTTGCAGCACAATAAGCCAATCTTCAATCTACAATACATAATTAACTAAAAGAACATTTAGGGAAATAATTCTTTGAATTGATAAACAATCGGAAAACATATCCACTTCAGTCGACGGCTTTGCACAAGTGACTCTATTCAATAAAACTGAGAGATCACGTGTATCCATACAAATTTGCCGAAATGTTTTTTTTCATGTGTGCGGTGTGATTAACCTCATTTCCAACTTATTCAAAATGCATTGACGAAATGAGATTTTGTTACACTTCTCTCCGCGTTGAATTACGTATACTAATACGTAAAATGAGCATTTCGTATTTTCGTAATCGGATTTTGTTTTTAAAAATGTTTCCGTTTCGCATAGAATTCAGACAACGCACACATGAAGAACGTTCTGTTCACGTCAATTAGAAAATGGGAATTTCCAGCTCGAGATATTTGCGGGCATCGCTTCGCTTTGGTCGCAAACTTTACTTGAGCTGACAACTTTCGATTTTGAACCCTCAGTAAACAAATAACAGTTAGCGGTTGAGCTATACTTTCTGAGAAAAATTCATCAAACAGACATGGTCACAACAAAGAATAAATCACAAATATTTCTGTTCTCTTTTGGATGGCGTTTCGTTAATCAGAGCAAACTCATTGTCATTACTGCAAGTCAGTTTGAGATGAATTTATTGTAACATCGATAAACACTTACTCACTACAACAAAAATTCACCAAATACGAACTTGTATGACGTGGTGCAAACTCGATTTCTATAAATATAAATTTTGGATTCAGAGAAGTTGGGAGCCATTCACAAAATGTATGTAGAAGATTTCAAAAATGCATGAAGCTCACGCTTTTGTCTGATCCACCTCTCCCCCTGTAAGCGTCCGTAGTTTGCGAATGGCTTATTAAGTTCATGTACAACAGGCTCTGATCATAATTAGTGAGTCAGTCGCATGACCTCCTCAAGTTCTTCGCCCTGGAAAACATCGAGATTTCTTCAAGACACAGTGTTCGTGTTTAATCTTTTTCACAAGCGGAGTCAAAATGGAACTAAGGAGAAAAATCCTTTCTCTCAACAGAGCTGATTATGACCCAGCTCAAGCCATCGATGCTTTTCAAGTTACATCGACATTTCTGTGAGGCGTAGACGTTTTTATGACTCAGCAAAGCACCTAGCAGGATAATAGAACTTTGCTTTTACGTCAGACAGAGTAGTTTTCGTTATTCGCTGCGCTACATCTCACAGTAATATCACGTCAATTTCAGCTCATTAAAAGACTACTCTATTGGACATAAGCGAAATTCTTTTGCACTGCTAGGGTGCTAGGAGGTGGCTCTTTCGGTGGAATTTGACCATTTTGGGAGGAAGGGTCGAAAATTCCATAAAACTCCATACTTTTTTCGAAAAACTTAAGATTTCAGCCAAATGAGCCAAGTTGTCGTAATGGAGCTGCGACCGAAGCAACGTTGGCTGCCATTCGAACTTATATGCCACTGAATATCCTTCGGTCTTGTTAGCTGGAGCAACGCTGTATTTGTATGAGTTGCAACGTTTATGAACCCTAAGTAGCGATTCTCGTTCAGATGGATGTGTTGAGTTCGAGTTCAATTGTCGTAGTATTTAAATGGTTAAACTTGTCAGTCTGAAAAACTGAAAAACATATATAAATGCACATCAGCTTTGCCAGCTGTATGATCGTTCGATAAAGCTGCGACATTGCGAATGTTTTCGTGAATGAAACTCGCTCTTCATGTGAAAAATTAAGGAGAACCCGTACGAGCAGAGTACGACATATAGCTGGTTGCTCATAAAAGGCATACATCTCAAAGCTACTCTGCAACACTGTATCTTTGTAATTTTTATTCCCATTTCGGTTTATACAAGTTTGTACAATATAATTATAAGTAAAAAATTTCATTAAACTTGTCAGCAG
>JANTFA010211851.1:0-16976 GCA_026413405.1 Phytosciara flavipes
GACTCAGATTGATTTTCTTCTCCATACAAAATCACAAAGTCATGGAACAGCGTTTTTCAAAGTAGTTTCCCCCTCGCGTCAAGTACGTTATCGAAAATGACGTCTTTGTATGTCTTTGATCATTGAAGTAGATCGATGTTGAATGAGATGAGGATTCTAAGTCCAATCTAGACAAGGACTTAGCGAGGAATGAGGATTATTCGGATCATCTCGGATTAAATTTGGAGGTTTCTTGGAATTATTTGTGGGGGCTTTCAGCAATGGTATGAAAAGAAAAGGTAGGAACTGTTAGTTGATACCTTGCACTTGCTGTAAACTACAAGTTTTAGGTACGTTTCTGTTAGAACTTTGACCTGTAACTATCGATTTCAATGACACTTGACGGTTATTGCTCGAGCCAATCAATACACCTAAATATTGTGAAATTAGCTAACTCACCAAATTCATACAAGCAACTAATTGGATTGTTTTAATAACTCGCAAGGGGTACTAGAGGAAACATATTCTCACACATCTAGAAACAGAAAATAAAATTCAACGTCCAGTGGAAATGGGCGATAGTCGGTTTGTCGGTATAGCCCCTCGCTATCAAGTTAATTAGAAAATTAGGTGAGAAAATTATGTAAGAAAATTGTCGAATTGAAATACAGACTGGGGGTATGAACTGCTATTACACCGTCATAAAAAGAAAGTTTCGTTGAACATGTGTTCCCACAACAGAAGTTTGCTTCAGAATCGTTTCTGTTAAACAATGCAGCATGACTCTGAACAATAAATGGACAAAGTAGTTTCATGGCATTTTACATTGCGTAAGAGTGAGAAAATGTCATTACTTCATTTTGTCACTCTATGAGTCCCAAATGCAATTACTTTAGAGAAAAGATCTTTGCTTACAAATTGTTTTTGTAGGAAAAGGAAAAAAAATAATTCGCTCAATGTAAGAGCTGACCCCAAAGAAGGATTTGAGCACTTGTAAAAGCGAGGGGTGAACTAGTCACAAATAATTCAAAGTCCATATTCAGATAACCCTCAGATAACCTTCCCTCTTGGAGGTTCATGCAGAAAAGCGTTACACTGATTCTGATTTGCCGAAATTAGACAGGACTGCAACAAGGCTGTATACTGTTGTCTAGGGTTGCATCATCAAAACACAAATTTCAAGTCTACTTCGCCTGCTCACCCTAAACCTTTAGATTTATCTTTTAGACGAGATGTTCAAATTAATTTGTTTTTGGGTTTGATAGTAGCACAGTAATAACTGTTGTCGATGCCATACTTTGCATCTATACCGCGCTTTGTTGATTAATCTGAAACGTAGAATGCATGAAGAAAGACCCATGTGACAAAAAGCATCTGTTATCTCTGCTAATAAGCGATTAGTTTCACACAGCATTGGTGTTACAACAAATGAAGTAGTAGACCTCGCATTGAAACACTTCAAACAAACGAAGTATCAGATTTTACGCGATATAGTGATACGTCGGTCTTGCTCAGTGAGGCGTTGACTAGGAAAGGGAGAAGATTTAAGGGAGAAAGCTACGAAATACGTTTAATTTATGATGCAGAGATGAGAATGAGAGCAAGCCATGTAATCAACAATGAAGTTTTTTTGAAATTTTTCGACCGTCATACACGTCTAGGAGCTCTGAAATTTACTGGAAGAATCCTGTCACCATATTCAAAACCGCGATGTTTATACTTCGATTTGATCCCACAGCAGCTCTACCACACCTCTTCACGGACATACACCGTCAGATATTTTACTCATTCTATCACAAAGAATAGCACGGAATTGGGAAAACTGACTGTGCCTTATAAGATAGTTATGTGCGCTGCTCCAATCAACGATAATGAAGAGTATGACGGCTACGGCTCCTTTTTTTGAATGACGTATTTTTTTAAGCATAACTTATTGGATTATTGTGACGATAACCGATGTGTTAGATTCTAAGAACTCTAAGAAATATACAGTGAAAAAATGATAAGTAATCAAAACGATGTTTGTGTTTTTGATATTTCTCTCATCTATTGATATGCAGCACATGTCGTCTCACATTTTACGCCTTCATATTATGAATACTTGTTGTATAAGTAACTAGAAAAGTCATAAGATTCAACATCCTTCTAAATAAGTCAAAGAAATGATAAAAGGTGGCGTTGCTTCAGCCATGGGAAATCCTACGGTGGAAGCAACGCCATCTGCTATAATTTCTCTGAAATAAGTATATTCAGTCGAAGAGAGCTCAACAACTACTTTCTCTCCTTTGTAAGATACAGAGATTTACGCATCGTTGTAGTAGTGACAGTCGTCCATTCAACTTTTAGAATTTTGGAAATCAGACAATTTGGTTAGCTCGTACCGCTTATTTTTTTAAAATAATCGTTTGTGATTTTGTGTGTACTCGTCAATTTTATCAATTGTTACAACTCTTTATAATCTGCCGAAATTGTAATGAATGTCAAACGCTTCTTCTCTTTCTTCAAACGCTTAAGCGTGAATCAGGTTAGAAATGCATATTGTCACTGCGCGCGGTGATATATTGAATGCACAATACATTTCTCGTTCAAGGCAAGCAACAATAGAACTGATATCCCAATTCAACTGACAAACATCACCGGAACAAACCTCAATAATTTGAATGAGGACTGTCTTCTGGAAATATTTTCATCATTGACACCAGTGGACCTGTGCTCGCTGGCAGGGACCTGTAAACGCTTCAAACAAATAACACAACGCGTGTTCCCGAAGGAAATTGACTTAAAATTCGACTACAGCGGATACGAATTATCATCAAGTGATCATCCGAAACTTTGCATCGATGCGGCGAATGTTAAATGTCTTTTAAAGAATTTCGGGAATTGTCTATCGAAGCTTACGAGTGACCGCTGTGATAAATCGTTTCTCAAATTAATTGCAAACAATTGCGATGCCATCACGTTAAAGCATCTCGAAATTCGCACAAATGTCCAACACAATCCGGATTCTTCAATGCATTGTTGGGATTCTATATACCCAAATATTACTGACCAATTGGTTGTATTGGATGTTACTAACTCAGTCAGTGCGTGGGTTGCTTCCACAATTTCGAAACACATTTTCCCAAACTTGGAACGGTTCTCTTTTCAACCGCTGAATGAACCAAACAGCGAAATACGTTTACTCTATGATGCAATGCGGAGAGCAAGCCATGCAATCAACAATGAAGTTTTTTTGAAATTTTTCGACCGCCATTCACGTCTACGAACTCTGAAATTTACTGGAAAAAAGCTGTCATCATACTCACCACCAGCAGAGGAGTGTAGCGAGTGTTGTGACGACGACTGCGAATGCAACCGAAACGGCTTGCATGACACCTTTTCACCGTCATTCACCGTCGAATATTTTACTCATTCTATCGCAAAGAATAGCACGGAACTGGCAAAAATGACTCTACCAAATAGGACCCCGTGTGAGATAGTTATGTACAACGATTATACCGAACAGTATAATGACTACCAGAGCCGGAATAACCGAAGGGCTGAATCGGATAAGCTAAAGATGGTAGATCTGTTAATGGAGCTGAGAAGTGAGACAGTTAAGGGCTCCGAGAAGGTAAAAATAGAAAAACAAAACGTTCTGAAAGTGCAAAATCGCCAAAAACTATTTAGCTCGCTCCGCTCGCGATCATTTGTTAACTTCATGAAGTTCAGTATGCCAAGGCGCTGGAATCGTTAATCAAGTCCTGATGGATACGACGGTTACTTTATTTGAATTACGTATTTAAGCATAATTTATTGCATGATTGTGACGATAACTGATTGGTTAGACAAGTGAGTCTAAGAAATACACAGTGAAATGATGAGTAATCAATACGATGTTTGTGCATTTGATATTTCTCTCGCCACAGCTATTGACACACTGGAAACTAATTTCGAATCACTACAAAATTGTAAGTATTTTCTACCGAGTATTTATGTTCCAGCGAAATATCAAAGTTTTTCAAGCTCTTGTAAGGTAGATGTCTGAGCATTTAGCGGTACGACAAAATGTTCTTTCATTCGTAAATTCTTCAAATTGTAATACGCGATGGTAGAAGTCCCCCGTAATACATAAGTCACTCTAAGCACTATTTTTTGAGCAGATAAATGAGGATTTATTAGCTGGATAAGTTGCTCTGTTCTGCCCTACTTTGCATAAGAAACTAGTGTTTCTTGTGCAAAGTATTTGTGGTCACTTTTCGGCAACTAGTTTCTTTAAAAAATTTAAAATCTTAAAAAACAAGATTTTGGTATCGTGACTAGTTTCTTATGCAAAGTAGGGCAGTGCTGTCCGTTAAGAGTAACGAAAATTGATTAAGGATTCGAATTTGATATCTAAGCAATCCCGCCACGACATAACTCATTATGTTATGAATTAGTGTAACAAATTAAAAAAAGACAAAAAGGAGGACCCGTTCTTAAAACTGCTCTGCAACACTGCCGATTCAAATCTTACTGATATTTCGAAAGTCTTGTACGAATTCAAACTTTGAAGACAGATAAGAGCCACAGCTTTATGGCTTTCACTACCTTTCAAACAAAAAAAATTCACGAAAATCGAAAGATTTCCGGTCTTTACAAAATTCTACCTCCACTGCATGGTCGCGTAGCTCGACTCAAGTTTACTCTCTGGACACTCTGGGTCACCTTACTCATCAGTGATTAGAATTCGATATAACAAGAATTAGAATCACTGGGCAGAATAAATTGTGGTTATTCCATAAGCAACTCGTTTTTCGCACATGTCTAAATACCGGTTGACCCTGAGTTGGTTTTTTTTTGACACAATGAGAACAGTGGTTAAACCTTTTGCTTACGTAGCTAAATTGACTTAATAAATTGGACCTAAACCGATATGACTTGAGAAAGTTGAAAATTCTAGTGGTGTTCTCTGGTGTTCTAGATGTCCCAAAATAAAATTGTTTTGTTTTAACGCGAAGGATGCGTCCTACTGTGTGTACTTGGTGTGACTGTAGGATAGCCCGAGCGGATGGCGCATACTGATGCAGTTTGGTGAATTCGCTTGGTTGGTCTCTTTTCTTTTTCCTCTTCTACTCACAAAAATCCCGTTATTTGTATTCGAATACTTGATATAATCACGTTACAAATACTACGAACAATATTAGGAACTTTTATTAGAGCGTAATGCTTGAGATAAATAGTTGAGGCTGACCTTCGTAATACAATCTCTCTAATACTGTCTATGCCTTGATGCCTTGTATGTATTCCCTGGCCGGCATTTCATTCCGTTCTATTAACATATGAGATTTTTATTAACCATTTATGTTTTCGTCAAATCCCCCTTTCTTAATCATTTGTATCTTGTGCAAAATTTTCCTTCTCAACTATTCTCGCTTTTGGCCTAATCCCTTTTTATTAACCATTCATGTTTTGGGTTTTGGTGACTTTTATTAATCATTTCAGTGTGGGTTTTATTGGCCATTCTTCTTTGTCAGCCATTATGTAGACTGCTGAATGTAGTCCTTCTCTTTCTCTTCCATCGATCCATTGTCACGTGTTGCCATTTTGTGCCTGCTGTTTGTTCGATTCAGTTTGTCCATCATGATGGCTTGTGCTCAGCGTTCGTTTGTCATTCTCGCGATGTGTTCCGCCCAGTTCCATTTTAGAGACACTTATTCTTTCCATGATGTCTCACTTCGCTCCATGGCTCTTTGCGTAACTCTCAATTTGTTTTCAGACGATTTTGTCAATGTTTCCACTCCATATGTGAGCAGGGGAAGGACACACGAATCGAATACTGTACGTTTCAGGCTATTACTCATTTTGCTCTAAAAGAGGAGCCTGAGTTTTCCGAATGCTGTCTATCCTAGACCAATTCTGCGCTGCACTCCAGCTCATTGATTAACGATTCCTCACTCTAACTTGCGAGCAAGGTAGATGTAATTGTCGACTTTCTCTATGATGGTATCACCTATCTTTTAATGTCTCTGTACTCGGTGATAATCGTCAAGGTCGAGGGGCGACGCACTTCTTTGAACTAAATGGACTAAAAAGACTAAATGGAACTAAATGGACTTAATCACATGAAACTAAATGGCATTTACTGCCCTCTGAGATGCCGGCTTAGATTTTCTTCATTTAGTTGACAAAAAACCATACGATTTAGATCCGCTTGGACCTTGTTAGACATATCTATTCCGATTACCGGCCCAAGAAGAAGTCGATTCTTCACATGGGGTCACCAGAGAAACGATAACAGATGGCGTTGTTTCCATCTCACAGAAGCGGAAGCAACGCCATCTGTTATCATTTCTCTGGATGTCACACTTTATTATAGATTTTTTGAATCGCTTTCATACAAATAGCCTCAAACAAAGGTTCAGAGAGCCAAGCCAACAAATGATGATAATGGCATTCGTACAAAACTTCAGCATACAAATAGCCTCCAACCAAGAACACATGATGTTGAAATCAATACTATTCATTGAATACAGCTTAAATTGTAGAAGTTGTCTGCAAAAAACAAAACTTTTCCAAATGTTAATTCGAACGATTGCTTCCTTTATACGATTTGCATTCAAAGTTTCCTTCTTCAACAGTCAAACTTTAAATTGATGTTAGCATTCCATGTATGAATACACAACGTACAGTACACTCTACTGCACCTTTATTTTCTCAAAAATTCCCTTCCAAATTTACCAACGGTTTTCCACTGACTGCCACAAGTCAGTCAAAATATGAAATGGACTATAATTATCTTAGATTTTCCCCATGCTGCATATCATTTTCTATGGCACACATTTATATAACGAAAAATGAACGGTAATGTTGTGCGCGCCGCTTTTTACCACCTGTTATAATATGAAACTGAAAAGCGATTTTCCATTTCTTTGGTATATTGTTCGTCATTCTGGTTGGGTTTTTTTTCCTCGTCTGTATCCTCTCTCCACATGAAAAAGAATATGCCCGGTCGGTTTATAAATACTTGCGATAATAAACTAACCAGAGACACAAGGTTTTCAACAGCGAAGAGGTGAAGTTGAATGGTAGAAAAGATAGAAAAAGAAAAAGTTTTCATTTTGATAGAAGATATTTTCGGTGCAAAGTGTGAGTGTGTTACAGTTATTCGAGTTTGAAAATTCACGTGGTTCAAATTGTGAATATCGGAGATTTTGTTCGTCCAATCTAATAATCTAGATAAATTGAGTTTATGAATAGCAATTGATTTAACTGATAAAATTGTAAGTGTGGAAATATGGTTTGTTGCTAAGTTTAACTCAAAATTTATTCGAACTAATCAACTTTTCCCAACTCAATTTCGTTCGGTTTATTTCCAACGATTTTGATTGACATACTGATAAGAACAAACTCATTTCGTAAACTTTAACTATATCCGATTCAGATATCAGATGCGAATATCCAGCAAAATTAGTTTTAATTTGAAAAGTAATTTGGGAAAAATTTCGTGGAAGGTTTTTACCGTCGGCAGAAAATTTTGGCTTGTGATAGTTACTCAAGTGAATCTACACGGAAATAAGGTTGGGCCAGATCCTTCAATTGTTAACGAGATTGCGAGATATGTCAGCTCTTAACTTAAATTTAGGATCTAACACCACGTGCCATAGATATGGAGATTACATGCTGTGATGCTGTGAATTTAGGATAGTGTGGTCGTCATCTTCATCTTTCGTTAGTACTTCGCGGGGAAGCATCGGTAGTCCACAAAATTCCACCATCTGATAAGGGTTTTTCAATAAAAGTTTCAGATCGTTCTAGCTTGTCACACCAGTTTCTGCTTTAGCAATGACACCTTCGACGCCACGTAATTTTCGGACTATCAATCTTTTGTTTGCCTTTGGCAACGTCATCCACCGGCTTACGTAATGTGTGGCCGATCCAGTCCGACATGCATTTTTGAAATTTTCTACATACATTTTGGCGTACATACGATGCGATGGGGCGGTCTGAAATTCGTGATTTTAGGCGTACGTAATTTGTGAATGACCCCTAAGCTAACTAAAGTTTCACTTTCTAAAGAAATAATTCTGGGATACAGTGGGCATTTGTTATTGATAACGGCGACAAGTAACGACAATCTCTGAATAGCGAAATACATGTTAAAACAATCGAAGTAATAGATCTTCCTACAATTTGTTGAACATTTTTTAAGAAGTAGTTGACCCCATCCAACCTGCGTAAATTTAAGAAATTGAGGTAAACATTCCATCTTCCAAATACATTTATCTGCTTGAATTAAGCTCAGATAGCCGGTGAAGAATATTCCAATTATAGATCCCATTCTAATTAACTTTCCTACAAACCATTTGTATGCAACGCGAAGGAAAACTTTTTCTTGCTTCATTATTAAATCATTCATGCCTTTCAACTATCCACCTGAAGAAAGTTCAAGTTTTTCCTTCGTATTAAATCATTCACGAATCTCAACTTCACTTACTTTGTGGATGACGTCATTTTAAATTGCCCCATTAACTAGTGATGATGACCTACACGCTCGTCGGCGATTAATTATAAATGTTATGAGTTCATACTAAATACGTAACACTTTTAATTTATTAAATGTTGAGAGGTCTTTCGATAAACAAATCCAAACTCAGATTTTTAATGTTGATATCGATTCGTATCTATGGATTCAATGTTCCATTACTAACGCAACGAGATAGAGCGATCATTAGTTATTTATTTAAAAAAAGCATTCATCATAATAATTCAGTGACAATTCCGACTGCCTGAAATTCGACTGAGTAACTGCCAGCTAGTGCAGATTAACTCCACTATGGACCACATGATTAACGTGTATTCCGAACCGTTATGGAACTGATGTGGAAATTTTCACTATTGTTTTTGGCCCCTTACTCATGGAAGGCAGCTGGATATCAGCGCACATTATACACAAATGCATCGAATATGGGAGACGCCGTAGTTCGTTGTGTATGATTCGTTTTGATATTCCGTTTTATCCCGTTTTATCAAGCTTGGCTCAGCTTATTAACGATACTTTCGTGCTATAAATTGTAGAGAAATTATATGCAAATTTTCTCTCCATCTGGGTTTGAACCCCGGTATTCTTGGTGGAAAGCTTGTACTTAACCGCTGAGCCGTTCCCACGAACGATATCAACTGAATCTAGTACTTCGAGGTCAATACATATTTCGTGGATTAATGTTTGTGGGTTGTATAAACACAAAAAGACGAATTGGAAGAACGCTTCTAAGCTTCTTTTGCCGCGCTTAGTCTTGTTTCCAACAACACTTTCAGACTTCATTTAAAGGTAGAGAACTTCAGTCGGTCATTGTATTCACTGAAAGAGCACACTCCTCAACTATGGAAAAACAAAGAGACAAAATCCACAAAGTTTGCCCATTTAAGCCTTTCATTCATCTCATATTTGTGTCCGAAAGCAGCTGTGTTTGTACATCATCATCGCTCTGATATTGTCACACACATTACGATGATGACGAATTACTATATGTGTTAGGTAGATAATCCCGATATTCGGATCGATTCAATCTCAATCAAATATGAATCTGTTTCGTCATTTTGTTTTGCACAAATCTATATCAGCAAAGCGTATTAACACATCGTCTTCGTGCTCATTTTTCCCCACGTATTTTATTTTTACCATCAGGTCATCAGCCAAACACTCTGATGGGTCATCCGAACGCGATTGATTCAAGTAGTTGTTTATATGCTTTGAAGAACATTTTCAACTTAATCGCATAGAACAACAACCGAATGGTCAGAATCTTAATACACTTCTTCCAACCAATTGGCATTTGATTTTTATCCGCAGGGCACTTTCGTATTATATTTCTTTCTCGAACACTGAATGGAATCAGTTAACCGAAATCCACTCACACATTCCGTATTTGTAAAAACTCTATTTGTAAAACACAAAGTTGTAAAAAGAAATTCCCTTTTTTGGGTGGGTGAGTGTAGTACATGACAAGATACATGACTACAACTTGTTTGTTCTTCGTCATGGCATAGTTGAATTATAAAAGGAATAGGAGATAGGGATGAGAATTGATGTAAAATTATTAATTTGTAATGAAGTTTCTGTAATTGTGTTAATACCTTCGCAGCTTTTAAGTGTGATTCAGTCAGTTGCTTCCTTCAATTCTATTATTTAAATTCAAAATTTGTGACGAAACTTTTGTGTTAAATATGCCGTTTGTAAGTGGATGGCATTCCATCGAGCAGACGCTAAGACCTAATTAATTCGAGAGAAACGACAAAACAAGCAATGAAATCGAATGATTTTGTCTCATAGAAAAGTGAGTTTTATAATTCATGGAAATCTCATTAATGAAACGAAATCTGCGACTTTTCATAATGGACTATCCTCAAAATTCGAATGCTCTTCCTCTTTAGAGGAATTTTTTCGGAAGTGGACCTGGCTCCGTCGCACTAAGATAAGTATATGCCCTGATAGAGGCTAGCCTTAGCTTTACATTGGTACTCCACATGCCATAGTAGTGACTGGATACATTCTATAAGGACTCAGTGAATGGTGCCACTCTTCTCGAAACCTGTGTCATAGCTTTCTATACAATTAACTTTCATCACCTTTTATACCTTCTTCAAACACCGTTCCACCCATCTCTTTGAATGTGATTCATTTATGGACGTGGCCCTAAATAAAATAAGTGTGACAGATTCAATGGTTGTATCATGATACGCTTGACGTTGCGATAAATTTAAGTCTTAAAATGCAAGTAGTGAAATTCAAAGTTGTCAAGGAATGGTAGAATGGTATTGGACTCTGCAAAAGTGATTCATTGCATAAGGGAATCATTTTTTGATAAAAACAAACTCACAAGTGAGTTTTAGAGCAAATGAATCAAATATGTCTCCACCATGCAATGGATCACTTTCACAGGGGGCATATTGCTATGTAATGTTGAACTTTCACATGGGGCAGGAGCAATATTTTCTTGGCTATTGTCACTGAACGACGCTGCCGGCAAGTCGGTCTTCTGTCACTTCATACGAACAATATTTTCATGGACAATGTGATTGAAAATTCAGTTTTTTAACAAATTTTGAATTTTTTTTAAAATTTTGTATCGCAAAAGACCCGCCGGCAGTGCCTTCGCTGATTTTTGCGGCAGTGACGATTATAATTCCCACAATCTATTCGCTGAAATCAGTCATCTCACTGAGAATGTGGGGAAAATTTTGTGTGACAGTTTTCATGTGAAGTCTGAATTCGGTCAATTGAGGTTTTTGAGATGTCTCACTTCACATTTTCTTTACTAGGGAAACGTTTACAGCAAAATGCTTTAGATGATATCAAACTCTGTTCTCTATTTCCAAAGAATTCTTGATCTGCATTCCCATAGGCTGCCTTGAGGATTTCACCTCTGTTGTTAATCAATCGAAATTAAAAATGTTGTCGGAGTAACACCTAATCAAGAGTAAGACATTCGAACATCTACATTCAAAATCAATAATAAGTTTTCTGACCTCACTCACCGGCTAACGTACAAACAAAATCCATTCATTCGTTTTTACAACAACAAAAAAACTTTATTTTGAAAGAAAATTCAACGGTAAAACTGCCTCAAAGCTCAAATCGCAACAAACTTGGAAACTCTTTAGTTCAACAGAATTTTCAAATTTGCATAACTTATAGCACCCAAAGACACACCAACAAAGAAAAGTTATGCTTGCGGGAATTACCTAATAGTTTGGCATAACTTTGGAGAAATGTAAAATTGAAGCCGGGCACATTGCGATATAATGTAGTGATTTACTGTGTTTAATTACTCCCAGCTATTGTAGTTCTGGTGTGACTAGTTTAAATTCATATTAAATCTGAACAGTAATCTAATCTGACCCATGTATCAATTGGAATTTAATATTCCACCAGCTACTTTCATGCACATTGTATGTTGATTTAGTCTCTCTCTCTCTCAGTCTCAGTCTCAAAAGCGATTAAAAACTTGGTTCAGGTTTACCGAAAATAAATTCTTGATTAGTCTGTTTACCGAATACGAATATTTTACAGAAGCGATAAATGTTTACAACGGCCATTTAGATATACTATTGATGAATGTACGTAGTGGTAGTCTCCATATTATAAACGAGTCCGAACATTTTCTGAAATTACAGTTCTAAAACTTTAATCGTTTCGCTTTAAATATGTTTCGTTCGTATACATCGGTGGTGTAGCGAATTTCCACCGAAAACATTTTCGATGCTAGAAAACGCTTTTAATATGATTTAGGTGTATTTCCCCAATGGCGACAAAGGGATAATAATTGAAACGTGATTATGGCTTCATTTGAATATAACCGCCGGATGTATAGCTTCACGCACTAGAGTGAAAAGAAAAACACATCTCGAACTGAAATAAGTGGCAGGCAGGTAGGATGACTTGGAGAAGTGAATTTTGACATTGGATGTCTAAATTATGAGTTTCGTTTTGAAGTTTGATGGATAATCTAATTTTCGCCTTTAAAAACGGCACTCGTATTGCAACAGAAACCGCATTAAATCTACTACGTCAGTTGCGCTATTGATACAAAATCTTCTTCATCTTCTTTTGTAGCCTCATGCTGAATCCACTGCTGAATGTTGGCCTCCATCCTAATCGATCCGTTGCCACTTGTTGCCATTTCTCCGTTGCTGTTCGTTATTTGATGCTGTTCGTCCATCGTTCTGGCGGTCTCCCTTTACGTCGTGTTGTTGGCGGTCTCCAGTTCATGATGTTTTTGGTCCAACGCTCCAACACTCGTCCGTCATTCTTGCAATGTGTCCTGCCCAATTCCACTTCAGGGATGCTATTCTTTCCATCACTAAGCCAAATTCCAAGCATACTCCGTTCCATTGCTGTTTGTGCTACTCTGAGCTTATTGGCGGATGCTTTTGTTAGTGTTAAGGTTTCTGCTTCATACGTCAAAACCGATAGGACACACGAATCAAACACTTTTCGTTACATCTTAATTTTGAATAATGAACTTAAGCTTTCCAAATGCAGCTCATCCAAGTCGAATCCTTCGTTTCACTTCCGCCGTATGGTTGTCGAGACCCAATTTCAGTTTATGTTCAAGGTAACGGTCAATTCTTTCGATGACGCTGCTTCCAATTTTTTTCTGTTGATGTTAATCATGATCTTCGTCTTCGACAGGTTCATTTTAAGACAGACTTTGTTTGCTTCCTCGTCTAGGTATTGTAACATTATTTGGGCTTGGTCCAGATCTAACGCCATAAAAGCAATGTCATTAGCGAATCGAAGATGGCTCATGTACTTTCCGTTTATTCACATCTGACTCAAATGTAACTTCTTGAAAATCGACTACTTCAATATTTCTATCGTTCATTTTGCTGTATGAAAAGAAGAGAACGAGCCAAAGCTCATCGCTAACTCTAGTAGTCATTGTCACAGCAGATGTAAAAGACTCGCTGGATTGAACATGTTACCGATGTTACCCTACATGAAATGGATTCAAAGTTAGAGGCATATAAAATCTTGTAAATTGCATGTAATAGAACATTTTATTCAAATTCGAACATCAATTTGATTGCATTAGTTATAGGACATTAACACACGAAATTATCAGCTCAAAACAAAGAATATTGTCGGTTTTCGTCCGCAATAACTGCCCCATTCAGATTTAACAGTATCTACATCCATTGATATTAAACTTTTCCATTTAATACAATGAGCGGGACGAGAAAACCCCATTTCACCGATTTCATAACCGTCGCTTATGACGATTGACGGAGTATATTTCTGGAATATCATAATTCAGTTCATTTCTTCCTAATTAGGAGGCATGTGCATGTACCGTCTCCATGCTGAACGAATTGTTTATGCGGCAATTCTGAAACGAAAATATTTTTTTTTGGGTTTTCTTTGTTATCATTTTCGGTTATCGCCGTCATCCATTCATGCATTGTTTGTAACAAGTAAATAATGCAAGGAATAAATGGAAATGAAATTACGAAATTTTGCTAGATAAATTTGGCTATGCCATGCCATTGTCGTTTAAAAAAAAATGAAATAAAATAAGAATCGTAAAGTACAGGCTGTGCCATTGGTAAGCATTGCCTGTGATACCAATAAATAATGAAAGAGAATTTTTTCTGCAATTCCGCGTCATAATCATCACCTTTCCATGCATATGTTTGATGTCATACGAGGCAAGTTTTCTCACTCTTTGATACAACAGATAAAAACTTCACTTTTTCTCACACTAATGGAAGAAAACTCCTCTCCCACGGTATCGAGCTATTATCCAAAATTAACAGTCAATTTTTTCATGAATCAAAATCTTTCATTAACCAGATTGAATATAGCCATTCGGCTATAGAGTCTCTCAATAACACCGAACGCATTGTTGCAACTTGTAGGAAACAGTTCGTCGTAAGAACACAGTAACAGTACAGTATCGCAGTACAACCGGTATGTCTTGTTGGCCTTGGCTTCGCCTCAGATCGACAATGGACCTCTAGTGCGAAAAAGCGACTTCATACCTTTTCATTCAAATTTTTTTCTTAGAACGCGCACGGAGGTATTCATTGGGCTCATTGTACTAACTACTGAAAGTGAACCTACTGATTAAGGTGGAATCCGAACCACCCCCAATGTAAGTGTCACTTACATGGAGGAGTCATTTCGACTTGAAAGCTGGAATAGCTGAGTTTCTACCATTACCGATAGATGGAGCTACTGCATGTTTTCATTTCTCTTCCACTTCTGTCAATTTTCATCTGCATAAGCTTATATCAGTGACTCATGATTAGGAAAAACCATATGGACAAGGTCGGTAACGGGAGTCAAACCCGAAAACCTGAGTCCAACGCTCTACCGATTTAGCTACCCTGACACCTTGGTAGAAAAATATCTATGGAAAACGACCGCAAAAAAACACAATGGAAGAATGCACAACCTGATCAAGCATAATAGTTTGACAACAAATAACCCGACCGTTTGCCTTCAGGCTGCAATGTACAATATCGATGGATAAATGTTATGGTCAGTCAATACTATACTCATAACGCTAGATAACAATTTCCTTTGTATGGTTTAAAATTGTACCTAGCAATTGCTGTGTAACATAACTAAAAATTCTATTATGCCATCTGGCTGTCCCATAGATACGTATTAATGGACACTAAAGCTAAGTAATCTATCATTAAGCTTCACCGATGTAAATAATAATTTGAATTACTAAAATATGTTTCCTAGAGTTGCGTCACCGGCGCATAAACAAATACGGCCTGGCCATATAGAGTGGATATCATTTTCATCGATTTTCTCTATTTATTTATTCAAAATTTAATGAGCAGTTTGTAATCGATCAACCTACATTGTTTAGAACGTTTTATTTATGTTCCTGGGTGTTATGGAGTTGAATCAATACGTCGACCCGCAAGTACAGTTATTGTTGGATGAGGGGCCATTCACAAATTGGGCAATGCACCTATCAAGCATTATAAAACACTTTGACACGCTGCAAGCATAATTATTATCGTCAAATCTGTCACTTCTACATGCACCAAGTATCGCCTAGTATTTCACATTAGTCCTATCTTCTAGTTTTTTTTACCTAGCTAGTCTTTAGAGGTACCTAGACATTGATAACATTGATTGTCGTTGTTAATTCTTTCTAAATTACGATTGGTATGTGGCGGTGCGACACAAAGCACAACTATTTTGTCCACTTCAATAAAATACCACCTGACCTGACTATTACTATGCAAACGTACAGTCATATTTCCATTTAAGTAGCATGCAGGTATAGAAAACAACGTTGTATCGTAAACTGTATTTCAATCGTATAAATCTTAATTACGACTAGTGAGAGGGAGTACGTTTATATATATTCGTTGTCTTCATTATACTAATCCTACTGGGTGTACCGCAAGTACCGTACATTACCCTTCCTCGTAAGGGGCGTCGAACAGATTCCCTAGACTCGCATTTGATTTTTTTTCTCTACTTTTTTATTCATGGTCATACTAATTGTATCATGGAATATTTAATTTAGCCTTATTAGTATGGCACTTGCTAACTGCGTCGTCAATTACAGCTACTGACTCATTAGTTCATTCAAATCAAATTTTATTTCTTTCATCATTCTAATTTGTAATTCCATTTGAATTATTTTTGTCCCTTAAATGATTATTAGCACTCTGTGCTTGCAGTTAGATTAAACTACCATGTGACACTGTTTTGTTTTCAAATAGATCCTACACTCACAAATTCTGACAGCTAAAATGACATTTTTTGCCACAGAATTATAAAGACTAGAGAGTTACTTCGAAAGGCGCAAAATTGAGAACAAACTTGAAATTGAAGAGATCATTGCAATTTTATCTCTTGTCTTTTGAGTTTCTTTTCAATTATTGAATCCGTCAAAATCGAAGTTGGCTTCAATTTGGATTAATTTCATCAGTTTGTTTTTGACGTTTGAAACGTCACTTTGACAGATGGAAAAACCCGATTTTCAATACTCTTCAGGAAATTATAATTACTAAAAAAAACTCAAAGGCGAGCGAAATAAGTCAAAGTAAACGACTTTCAAATACATACCAAAATCAAGATAACGAAAATGGTCTTGCACTATGGTTTCAATTTAACTGTCAAAAACATTGGATAAAAACCATTCCGAACGGTTTGTAATGGTAAAACAACCAAGAATTTAATTATCGTTCTGAGTTGAAGTTTAAATAAATTGGAAAACTGCTCTTTTACGGAAAATGACAAACTAAAAAACTTTTTTGAGTTTCTGATCTGTTTTAAATGTCTTCTGAAAAAGCTACCTTCTATTCTTTGTAAGTCTGTGGCAAAAAATCTCTACGAAGCAATACCATGCATCATTGTATGCCTTATAAATGAAGTGAAGTTACGGAATCTTGCTCAAGACTTCTATGTTAACACTGTAGAGATGCGGGAATATACTTTCAAAAATCTATATCTCGGTCTGTAAACTTCATAAAATGCTCAATTTCGTTTTAAAAGAACA
>JANTFA010211962.1:0-13245 GCA_026413405.1 Phytosciara flavipes
CTGTATTCTCACTCGTCAAGTAAACAACTTCGAACCTTGTAAGTACAATGCTTTAAGTGCTTCTGCTATGTAAATGACTTCAAAAACTGCAAAAGCACTTAAATGAAAAATACTGACCAAAAAAACCAATTGAAAGACAAGTATCGATCGGCCGAAATACTTAACTACCACCACCCACAAGTGATCGACCATATTCTATTGTAAAATCGACTGCAAACTGTTTACCGACTACGTTGCGACATGAATGGAGATCATAATCGTAGAAACGTTGCTTGGGTCGTCTTCGTAATTTCGTTGTTATCCGGGGCTGTTGTAGCTTTTCTTGAACTAAGGTTTTTCCGAGGAGAGGTTGTCAACCCCTTCGCTCAGCCCACTCCACCTTCCAGAATTTCCCTTCCAGCCCGTGGGCAGAATTTCCGGTAGCACTCTTAAGTTTAGCAAATTCCGTTAGCACTTAAAACGAACACTTGATAGTTAAATAGTTACACATGTGGCACATGACCTTCCGCCCATATACAATCAAATGCTACCCTATCTAACTATAGCCCATCCCCTGTTTTGGTCGAGAAAATGTAAATTTAGTTTTATGATTCTTTAGAAGAGTTTGTGGCATTAGAAGAGAGGATCAATCTAATGCCTGAAACTTTTGCTCCCTCTTTGAATCTCGACTTTTGTAAAGTCTCAAATTTTGCAAACGTAATTGCAGAAATCTCACCTTGGATATAAATGATGTCAAAAATTCAGTCGATATATCATACCGGCTTGCCAAACTTTAATTGCCTCAATAACGAACAGCACACACATGACGGATCATTTCGTTCGAAAATCGGTCGAAAATTATAGCAGCTAAATGTCAAGTATTCATTCAATTATCGGTTAAAAAAAATCCGCTACCTTCCACACTTCACTTTTGATTTGAGCCAATGGAAGCACTTGAGCACACCTGAAAAAACTTCGTGTAAATTTGTTGTTTTTTTTCCACTCAGCCAGTGCTATAATCCGTGGAGTGTGTTTGTATTGAAACTATTCAGGCCCTCCATTTAACGGATTAAATTCTGCTAAAAGATTGTTTCTTCGTATGCAGACTAATTTTTTTGTCGGGCATATTTCAATCGTTAAGGTCAATTGAAACGAATCATTAAAAAAAAATAAAAACAAAAACAAGAAAGGTCGTTAAAGATATGCATCATAATTAATGGAAAACATGCGAACATGGATTGGGCAACAATTTCGATTAACATTTTTCAGAACATTTTAAAAGTCTCTCACATAATAATATTCTGTGGGCCAGAGCCGAGAAAAGAAAGATGAATTGATTCTGGACGGTTGAATTAAACATTTTTTTTTTAATTTTAATTTAATAATTCAAGAAAGCAAGAAGAAAAAATTGTGGCATTTTATCGATAAAAAACATAAGGTGGACCCGTGACCCGTACGAGGAGAGGACGGCATATAGTTAGGTGTCTATAGAACTGCTCTGTAATGTTATGTTTGAATCATTTTATTTAAACTCATCTCTTGTTAAAATTGCTTACAGCAATTCCGAAAGCCCCGTCCGAAGTCTCATTTAGAAACTGAATCGATGAAAAATTCATCAAAGTCAGATGACATTTACTTGGAATATAGACAAAAAACACTAACATTCAAAATGGCGGCTGTCAGCCGCTTTCTTAAGTCACCGTCTTCTACTTTACGATTGTTATTACCTTCCAAACAAAAAAAAATTTTACAAAATTAGGATGAAATTTGCTCAAAATGCAAGCAAGGAAAACAAAAATCCAAAATGGCGGCTTAGTTTTATCCGTTGGTGCGACAGGTCATCGAAATGTTATTCATATGCCAGCGAAGCATAGAAATGTAAACGTTTGATCCGTGTGGTAAATTTAGTCTTAAGTCTGGCTTGAGTTTTCTATTTTTATACAACGTTCAGATGGAGGTTTTGGAATTTTTCCTCCAATCACTTTGATGCCCTTTCGGCTATTGTTTTCATTTCGAACGAAAATTTTTGATCATTTGCTGTAAAGTCTTGCGAGAGAAAGTATGATTCTCGAAATTGAAATTTTTCGGCTTTGTAAAGATTTATCATTCCAATAAAGAAACTTGAAACCAAAATGGCGGCTGGCATGGCGGCCATTTTCTTAGGTCACCGAAAACAATATTAACACTCTACGTTAGTCTTTACCTTTCAAACAAGAAAAATATCATGAAAATCGGATGAACTCGAGATATCGACAAAAAGTCTAGCTTCACTGTCCAACCGAGTGGCTCAAATTAGGCCCACTCTATGAGCTCTAACTTCCGAGCCCAAAATCCGATTTTGACAAACTTTTTGTAATCATTTGCATTATCTATGAACTTTCTGCGAGCAATACCACCGGTAATATGTTATGCGATAAACCTCGACCAGACCTCGAAAATAGCACTTTTTCGACCATAACTTTGAATCTGCTTGACCGTTCTTGCTCATCTTCAAACTTAGCCTGGCTTTTTCGATGAAAAATCGAGGAAAAAAAGGCCCATAAAGATTGGTTTCCTTTTACTCAAGTCATCGTGATGACAGACCGTCGGACATTTTTTCAAATACTGATTTGGCATCTAGGGGTGACCCCAGAAGATTCGGCCTTACTCCGAGGTTCGAAATCAACGTGTTACAAACGTAAGAGTAAAGGCCTGAGACCCTCGTACTTCGTACGGGGCTAAAAAAAGAAGTTAAGTGGGTGAGGGTCATGAAAACTGAATTAAACGAGAGAAATCAATCATGATTTTCTCATCCATAAAGAAATATCAATCATTCACAATAAAAAGCTATATATTGACCATAGTAAACAGTCAAATCATTCAATGTTATTACTAAACAATTAAAGATTCACAGAATTACGAAATTGACTCGTTTTGTATTTTTTTGTACGATTTTTTTTATTTCTTCTTTTCAGTAGAAGAGAAATATAGAAGCCGCCGCCTGATAATTTATCATGTTTAGCAATATAATTATCATATCGTAGATATCATTGTCATCAATGAATCAATGGATAAACCTGAAGCATAGATTCAGCTGATATCTCTCTGTCCATGCAATCTATACAATTTATCGACTCGTCTGTTGGCACAGACAGTTAACAGCCAAATCAGAGTGGATTGGATATATTGACATTGCTTAGTATAGATTCTTCCACTTTGTCCTTTTTATTTCTGTGATAATGGTAAAACCACTCCGCACAATCACGACACATTGAGTAATGTTTAGAGTTGTGAGAGCAAATATGAGATACACTAATTTCAAGACGAAGAATGGGATCCATTCAATGTCATGAGTTAGCCAAGAATTTCTCGTTAACTCGTTGATTACCAATTCGCACAACACTGCAAAAATTGTGTCAGCTGTAATGTCATTGACATCTAACACCGTCTTAATACCTAAACGCAAGAACGGTGCAGAATGATGGTTCACTTTAATCAATAAATGATTGCACTGTGTGTAGTGAAAGTAAATTGAATAGCGAGGTCTGACCCCTTCTACGATCTGTTAGGGTACATTCTCAAATTACTCACTCTCTACATGGGGGAGGGACGAGGGAGGTAGGGTGTCTGAAATTCGTAATTTCGAGCGTGCATCAATTTCTGGATGGCCCCCTAGATATTTGATATTTCATACGAATTCCAACGTTTACATCAATTTATAGTTCAAAACTACCACCTCATCAAGCCACTGACAAGTGAATGACCAACCATTGAAGCTAATAATACTTTTTTGCATGTGCATTTCTGGCGAATTATAAACGGAATGAAAAATACAATTTATTCAAAAAGAAAAATCACCAGACACCAGACATTATATGTTAACACATGCGGGACTGTGTGGCAAGGTGATCACCACGCTGGTTTAACCCAAGAAAAACTAACCCATAAACAAGTACTTGAATGAGATGAGTGTATATATAAAGCAAATGCTCAGAGCTGATGCTTCACGAGCTCACACAAGTTATTGTGTGGTAAGCAAAATATTATGTAAAATGCATTGTTATCATCAGAAATCGTCACACTTCGGTTGTAAAAGAGCAAGGGCACTTGTTGTTGAATTGATGTAAGATAAAATCGAAGGTGTCGTTTATCGAAGAGGTTGGCTATCTCTGGTATGGGTCACGAGTTTTTTTCATTTGCGTTTCGACGGTATACTCTCTAAAGTATACTGGGTGTAGTTCAATGAATATAACCGACTGATTTTGTGACGGTGGACGCTTTCAGAACGAGTACGTTACAGATAAATAACGAAAGAGATGCTGCAATGATTAAAAACAGAATGAAATTCAAAAGCATTCGCAATTCATTTCAGACAGTTCCACAACAACGATATCAACCGTAGTGAGTTTTATCTACTGCTGATTTGTATTGTTTGAATGATGGTGAGGAAAGCGTGGTAACTGGTCAAATATCGGTCACAATCTTTGTTATATATTTTGAGTGTTTTTTCTTATCAGTAAAAAAAACCCTCGAAGGGTAAATGTGACGCAAGTCCTTGTGCATTACTTCCAAATGAACTGATATCGCTCTGGGTGACGCATTCTGCGCATGAGCTCAGTAATTTTTATCGAGAAAATCTCATCAAAAAAAATTCTCAACAAAAACTCCGGGCCAAGGGTGAAGTAAAAAAGTAGCTGTGAAAAAGTGTTTTTTTAAATTTTAAATAGATTTGGACTTGCGTCACGCGCGCTAACTAACGTGCGTCTATGATAGTCATCGCAAAAGAAAACTGTTCTTGGGCTACAAAAGCACATCCTAACTTTTAATGGAACATTATGCATCATCTATGGAATAATTTGGTTTTAATAGAGGGGTAAGCTTATATCTCGAGCCGCATCCGAGTGATGTAATCCCTCAATAAAGCAACTAAAAAACTAAACGAAAATTTGCAGGGTGAAGTAGCGTCTGAATCGAACACTGCGTTGAGTAAATAAACGTTCACTTTGCATATCAATAGCATGGATGATGGTGCGAAAAATGTCGTTGTTGTGTTAATCTTGCCATAAACTCATTTCATGCCCATCATTATTGTTCGATTAAATTGTGACGCAGCGACGTAGTTAAAATTCATCCGTTTGAGGCTGTCCATAAATGACGTCCACTGTTTCTTTAGACGGGTGGCTCCCCATAGTCCACGTTTTCTCTATACCTTTAACATAGCGTGTCACAGCTAGCCTGACCGTAGCCCCCCTCAATGGTGGACGTCATATGGACCGATTGTTGATTGAATTAAAGTGACTGCCGGTGACTTACCTCGACAACAAAATTTTCCAATAATAAACCGTTTGTAGCACATTGCAGATAAATGACAAATAATTTTAAATTAACCGTTGCGTTAAGCGCGTGTACGGCATCGTTGGCTGAATTTATGAACAAATGCGAATGTTTCAATTAGTCGAATGAGTGTGTATGATGTCTGTTAATTACTTATTTTCAAACTGTAGCTGTACCGAGTCTCTAATATTGTTGGAAGAATAGACATCAGTCCGGAAATCATTGAGATTTTAGACATTCAAACACGAAGAGAGCTTTCGTACCCACTACGGGTGAGAATTACCTATATCAGCCCTGAGGATGGAAAGTAAAAGTTTTTCATTCGTCAAAAGCACGAAGAGTCCCTTACATAACTGAAGGATGAAAATGAAAAGTCAGATTTCTGTCTGATTGTTGATCTCGGTGTCGTCTCGGATCAACATAATTCACACGAAAGGTGGACATTTCAACTTTTCACCTCTAAGTTATGTAAATAGCTATTCTTCTATAAGGTCATGGCGATGGCATATTATTCCACATACGGCCATAATCAAGGCATTTACGTTCTCTATTGTAAATCAATTTACTTTCCATATCAACTTTATGTTAAACAACGATGGTAGCTGGTTCTGTTTTTACCATCGTTTTTGTCCACTATTATGACGACGCCTGGCTTTTTATTGTGAATTGTAAGCAGTAGCATTTCGATTATTTACAGAACTTTGTTATTCCGAAACGTAGAGAAACACATGCATGTTTTCGCTGATAGTAACTGTCTGGAATAAATGATGGCATTTTTAATGAGTGAAATGGTGGAATATAATTGTAGTTTTTCCATTGCATTTTTTGTGTTCATTGAAGTTGAAACATTTGCTTTGGTATTTGGTGCATGACGCCGCCTTTGCTGCATTCAAGCAATTGAAATAAATTTTGAAAACAAACGCTGTAAATTGTAGAACGAATACGAATCGACTTTAATATTTCAATGATGCTGAAGGGGATAGTATTTTACTATAGAGAATAACGCTATCTTGAGTGGCGATCTTTCTTTAAAAATTTTACGATTCACGTTAATCGGCAAACATGATTTTTATTGAAAGAAATAAGAAATTTTTTACCTGAAATTCGGAATTTGGAACCATTTTCAGTCCCGTAAAAATACCGGTTGCGAATATCAGACGCCGCGTACAATTCCATTCATTAAAACATTTACATTTTTATCACCTTTTGATTGATCACAACTAGTGATTAAAAAGATTGAACAAACCAGTTTTCGTGTGTGAATTTTGTTGATCCGGGGCAAAGTCGAGGTCAATAATCACACAGAAACGTGACTTTTCATTTTTATCCCGATTTATGTAACGTGTCTTAAGGTCCGCCACACATTTAGAAAAAAACCTGTCCGTTTTGTCTCCGTTTACTTGACACGTGTGCTTTAAACCATAGAATAGAGGCGTGGTCTGAGTATGAAGCTTTACGTGCTGAGGTAGTCGTAAGTTAGTGAAATTTTATGAAAAAAAACGGGTTTTGTGAACGGATTTCTTGAAGAAGGTTTTGACTAGTAAGAACTCGAGACTGTATTGCGACGAGTGATAGAGAGATAGACCATTTTGTATTTGCTTACCGATCTGTTTGCACTTTCGAGGTTTCAAGGTTTTTCAGAAACCAGTTCGATGCGAGCCCTTATTTGTGTTTTATAATCAGAACTACGATTCACATTGTTGAGAAATATATCTAGGAATTGCAGTACTTATTGAGATTGAGGCACCAGCCTCTTCATAAAACGTTGGCCTATTTCCTAATGCCACAAAATTTAGAGAAGGGATCTTTGCGCAAACAGCTAGGATATGATTTTTGGCCAGTAAAGAGGGCTCATGATTATAAACCACCAGATAAGAGCAGTGGATTTGCTTAGGTTTTTCTACAAGCTACAATTCAAAGCAACTCTCTTAGGTTTTTAGTACAAACCGTTAAATGCAGACATGTCCCACTAGCGAATTATAAGGAAAACGGAATTTCATCCGCTTAGCTTCCTTTCGAATGGTCTGACGATGTAAATAGAAGTTTCTAATAGCTTCAGAGGTGAAACCATCGTCAGACCATTCGAAAAACAAAGGTAGACGAATGAAGTTTCATTTTTCTTATAATTCCCTAATGTGACATGTCCACTTTGTGCGCTTAACAGAGTCACACCCACAAAACACGTCAGCACTTTCTTCGTTATCTCAGACTAGCTGCTCACCATTATTTTTGTGAGAAATTACATCGGAACAATGTTCAGTGTTCACAATACTGATGCCAACCGATTTTTCGTCACTAAGTTGTGAAAAAAGTTATTTTGGTCTAACCAAATTTACATTTCAATTTTATAATCGTAAGTCACATGGTTCTAATTATATATCTGAGAATTGCATCATCGCAAATTTGGTGTTAGCATGGGCTACAGAATTAGAGTCTAATTGTATACCGACTTACTGACACAGTTTTACGGGAACATAAATGTTTACGTTTGATTGGTTCGTCTCGTCATACCTTTAAGCTATGAAGTTGCTCAGGACTGTTCGATTTCATTGTTGATAGAAACACTATATTGAACAAAGTCTGTCGAGGTTGAATGCAAAGAGAATAATAGGTCAAACCTAAGAGAAAATTGGTGTGGATAAAACCAAATGCAGTCGGTTAACAGTTTGTATCATGTATGTTTTCTCTCTGTCTCTCTCTCTCTCTCTACTTTAGCCGCATATTATGCCATTAATTAAAGATGTTAAGCAGCCAATTGCTTCTAAAATTGAAGTCAATTAACAAATATTTGATGAATAACTCTAAATATTTACCTCGATAGCTGCATAACATGAATGGAATATTTGCTAAAATATCATACGGGAAATTAGTTCTCCGTGCATTATATGCGGATAACTATGACCAGACCATAGTTCACTACCGGTATGGAACCAGTTTATTCCGATGATGCGAGTTTCGTGTGGAATTTAATTTGTATAACAAAGCATAACAGAGCACATAGATGCTAGGGGTCACAGCATTCATCAATTCTGTGTCAGTCCCACGAAAAGAGGTGAAGATTTTTCTTAATGTGCTAGTGTTCGGCGCGGCGGTTTGGATAACAAAGGCATTTTCGTTCGGAAAGTTTGAAAAGTAGACTCCACTCCAGATCCATTTCAATTCGCTCCCCCCCATAAAAATGTTCATGGCCCCAACAATAATGAATAATTGAGAAAGAAGGAAAGTTTTCCAAAAAAAAAAAAATTGCACAGAAGTTGTAATAATAATGGAAGACCCCAACTAACATAAATCAAATCATAAGTCGGACATAAACATAAAAGCAAAAGTTGTATACTCTACGTAGAATGACAACATTATATATATCACAACAACAGCTCTAGCAAGATGTATTCAGAAGCAACCACACGCCGGCTACAATTTTCGTTGTGAAATTGTGTTGGGTTGTCTCCAACTGTAGCGCGATGACAGGTCAATGGGAACCAGCATGCATACGTAATCAACTTAAATGAAGAACTTTTAAACCTTTTATTCCACTCAAAATGACAATGTTCATTTTGCCTGCCACACATACAATTTCAAGTCAAGCAGAATACTCAAACTGGTAGTTGGTTGGTCTGAAATCCCAGCCAAAATAACTGCAATTCCATTAACCATCTTAAAATATAATTAGCCTTTGACATGGTTCTTGAACTCATTATTGTCTGATTGAGTCTTTCATCGTTTAAAAAAAAAGTCCCCCTTATTTGAATCCGAATTAAAAACTCATTTTAAATCCAGTTTTTTTTTTGCTGCTGCTGCTACACATTTACTCAATCGAAACCTACGTATAAGTCGCGTTATACAAATTGTAGCTTGTATATAGCAGAGGAGAGAGACATGTATACTTTGCCATTGCTTTGATGGAAAACCTTTGATAATTCCAGGATTATTCAATTTTTATATAATTAACAAATGTTTGCTTTTGACGATAATTCTATTGCATGCGATATGCTTAACGTTGTTTCGAATGGTTTCCAGTTCACCGATGGCTTATTAAATTTTCCGCGCATTAGAAACATTGTTGTTTTAATAATCGTAAGCCAGAATTGTCGTGAATTTTAGGTAAAGGTAGGGTGAATCAGGTGTATTATCTTCCTTTATTGATGCCTATGTTTGAATGATGGAATCGAGTGTTTTGGTTGATGTTTCTTTGACATTCCATGTCTGCCTGTCATTTTGGTTCTATCTACTTTTCTATCTATCAAAAATATGTTGAAACAAAGTAGCTCTCTAGCAGCCACACTGAGGTTGCTTACAAAATTTGGGGAAAGGAAATTTTATCTTCTTCGATCAACGTGAAGTATCAGGGCAAAGCTTCAGCTAAATTTTATTGGCATCAATTTTGTCATTGAACGATGCTCAGAATGGACTCAACGAAAACCGTTGTGTTATTGAATTTTGAACATTTCGGCCAGTAGTCAATCAAGTCATTCAACTCGATTTTGTTGATATAGACGTACAGTGGGAGCTGGAAGTTCTAAATGAACAATCTTCTGTAAAACCAGGTCTAGTGAATTTTAACTGGAATGACATTTTGCAGCTATCTCTTGTCAATCTACAGACTTATTTCTATCTCGAGCTTTTGTAATATCCGTGTCATACTTCTTTGGTGGAGGTGAAAGACGAGGAAAGCCATTTTGTTCACAACGGTTGACTATACCACTGGAACAGCATTGTATTATACTACGATTCCAATTTTGTGAATGATTAAAAAATAATCGAATGTGGGAGCGACCTTTCCGCAAAAGATTTTCTTACCTAAAGAAATGTATTTTCGGCTAAATGGTGCCTTTTATTTATAAACCAAATTTCTCACAAACTTAAAATGATCGACCTCTATCGGCTAGGTTTTTGGTATACTAGAGATTAAGCACATTCCCGTGTTGAACGGCTAGGGTACCCCTTTGAAACAAATAATTTCTCGACTTAGGTTCAACAGTTATTCGAATCAGTTCGGAGACAATCTTGTCCAAAAGGTCGATTGATTCTTTTAACTAGAGTCCACTGCAAATGATAACTTTTTTCGATTCTAGAATATTTCGTGTGTTTTCGAACAGCCACACTTAAGAGACGTCCGAGCGCTTCGTCGCGTCGTGTAGTAAGTCGGGCGGTTGTGGACTAATGTTGACGGCTAAAGTCTTATGATAAAATGATGACTTGTTTGTTTTGTAGCAACTTGCTTTGGTAAATGTTTTTCGACAAGTTTATTTGCATAACTCGCATTCGGCTCGAATATGCAAGCTCTACACTTGTTGCACACAGACAGTTACCGAAGGGTGGTGCGCAAAAATACGTTTGTGAGTTTGACTCTTATCATAAAAAAAGGTTCTCTCATGTAATGAAGTGCTGCGAATGTAAAAATAGTTACAGGCAGGTTAACGTTCTCAATTCATTTTCAATCAAAGTGTACCAAAGCCACGGAACGACGAAACACCGTAACCGACGCGAAATGCGAACTTTATCAAAGTTGGTCATATTTTGCATAAGTTTCGTTCTGAGAAGACGATCTAATCTAGAAGACGATTAATCATTACGATTTCCGATGTTGACTTGAGCGAGGAAAGGCAGCAAGAGAGAGAGAGGGAGAGACAGAGGAAGAACATCAATAAATTAAAATTAAACAAAATGTTTAACTTCAGCCGATGTAATGAAATTATGTTCCGCTCACTGTTCAAAGATTGTTCCAAGCAACACACTTTTATTCTGTGTACCTGACGAGTGTGGCATGTGAGCTTTTCAAGTTTATGAACTAGAACACGGTTGTGATTAATAATTACTTTTCAAAAATATTTATTAACCTCAATCGAACAAATACAAATAAAAAACGTACGGATCAATATTCGAGAAGAAAAAAATTTCAACCATTCCGATTGTAATAAGTGGTACGGTCAATTGGACATTTAATTTGAATAAATACAGTCGCAGTGTGGAGGTTGTAATTAAAAAAAAAGAGAATTTATTTAGCAACAGATTTTATTCCTTGTCACTGCAACATTATAATTGTGGTTGTACAGTTAAAAATAATAAATTTTTTGTGGTGCTTTTGGTTGTCACACTGACTGTTGAAAATATCAAAACAAAAAATTGTGAGTAAATTACTCAATATTGTGGTTTGGAGCAGCTCTCCGATTACTAGCACGGAACGTAGATATTTTAAATTGTACCAACTGGAGGCTAATTATTAGTTCGCATGTAGCCATTACACTTTATCAAATTCCAGCAGATATAAAGCCCGATTTTGCGAAAGCTATGATAAAAATGTAGCTTTCAATTGATGGGATAGATTGTTCTAACCGTGCACTTATACTACAGTCAAATCGGAACACTAAGTGGCACTATTTGGTTTTCAAAATAGATTCTACACCGTCTTGGACAACTGGAACGACATTTTTGCCACCGATTTATTAAGACTCGAGAGTTACGTCGGAAGGCACAAGATTTAAAACAAACTTGAAATTGAAGAGACGATTGGCATTTTATCCCTTCCATTTTAATTAGGTGAATCTGTGCATGTTCTGTTCATTTTGAAATCCTTCCTTTCCTGCAGACGATGGGATTATGTGACGTCAAAGTTTTTCGATCATTTTAGGTTACGTTACAATATTTAGCCTTTTGAAATCGTTGCAAGTCAATCAGGACCGTAACCAGGCGGTTCTCAGAGGGGACTCTACTACTTCCAAAATTCTTCTACCGCTTTCTAGCATCCCCTCAAATTCTCGAAAATCTCAAATTTTTTGTTAGTCGCGCCACATATGGCCTGGTTACGGGCCTGAAGTCAATGTTTCTGACAGGAGAAATATTTTGAGGTTTTTCGTTGAGTTATTGTGATTTGTCAAAGTTGTTTTACTTCAAGTCTAATTACTCAAAAAACTCAAAAGCGAACTAAAACACAAAATATTTCAAAGTGAACGAATTTCAAATTTAAACCACAATCAAGATAACGAAAATGGATAACTGTCATTCCAGTACTGAATTCTGGTTTGGCTGTGACGGTCAAACGCATTGGATGGCTACAATAACGAACGATTTGTAATGGTAAAACAACCAAGAAACTAATTATCAAACAGCCCTATCGTCCTGAGTGAGCTGAAGTATAAAGAAATTGAAAAGCCTAACACACGGACAACTACAGATTAAAAACGTTTTGGTTCTCTTGAATTTTTCGACTGTTTTAAATTTCGCGCCTTTCTTATGTAACCTTCTGGTCGCTGCAATTTTCACTCATTCACTACATTTATCTCAATAATTGTTTTGCATTTTTTGTAACTTCAATCTTGTGTAAGATTGTCGAACCATTCGAAAACAAGCTCTTACAAGGACAGCAACTCTCGCACACGGTTGAATTTTCTTACTTTCGTCCCTTGTGATCCAAATAACTATTGCCTGACCCCCTTTCCCCTCCCTTCAAAGTGGACATCATTTATGAATGGCTTCCAATAAAATTTCTTTCAATGAAAAAAAAATGGGGGGCAGTAAGGACAACATTCTTTAACAAAAGGATGTTTGTCTTACGCTAAATTGATCAAAAAAACAGAAAATGTTGTTGACATTGACAATTGAAAATGACATTCTGATACAAAGTTCTAACAGTTTCATTAAACTTAAAGCCCACTCGATTGCAACACCAAACGCTATAAGTTCAATATGATGCTAGCTTCTTTTATCATTGAAGTAAATGCCCAGTTCGTACAGTCAATGGTGTCGTAGTCCGAAGTTTGTAGAAGTTTCATGCAACTCAGCATCATATAAATAAATAAATAAATAACGTTCGAAAACCTACGAACTTTCGTTGCATAAGACGTTGTATGAATATCGGTGCTTCATTAGGCAACGGATGTGTATTGAGGCACTCGATGTCTTAAATAACAAAGACGAAATTAAATTACTCAGAACAGTGAGGTAGATCATCTTTTA
>JANTFA010212073.1:0-16957 GCA_026413405.1 Phytosciara flavipes
GATTTATACACAGAACATAATGTAAATGATATGATTTGTATGTTGGCTGTGCGATTTATTGTTGTATTTTATGGTTACGTTTACGTTTTTTATTTTGCTGTTATGTACCCCAGTATAGCGCACCAGCCAGCAGTAGCAGCAGCAGCAGCTCTGGAATTTATTAAATAAAATTTATAATTTTTTTCGCTTTGGAATACGCTTTTTTTTCCTCCTCTTCCCGTTGATGGCTATAATGTGGAACACACACAGCACAGCCAGCGTATGTAATTCGCGAATAAAGATTTCAAAAATGTGGGAGGATTATATAGAATATAAAGTGTAATATATTTATTTTATTACTAGGAAGGGAATATGATTTATGCTGGGTGCTTCGAAGTTTCACAGTATTCATACATTTAACTGGAGTATTGTTTGGATTAAATTCTTTCTTTTTTCTATTTTGCACAGAGAAAGAGAGAGAGAGCGGGATCAAAGTGGTATAATATTATTATACATACATGAACAGCGATGCATGCATAAAACTCTTGTGAAAGATACAAACAGAAATATAAATGTTAAGTGAGAGATTAAAATGCAAGTGGTTTAATTCTGTAGGTGCTTTTTCGAGCATTTATTGTATTAAAGTGTAGAATTTAAATATGACACAACATAATGGATGTACGATCAGATCTACAGAGATTTATTTATTTTTATGATAATTTAGTGTTGCTCTATCAGCTTACTATACCTCTTGTGGAAAAGATAGCTTCCTCGTCATTCCTCGTAATACAGAGATGTATTTTAAGAAACGAGCACCATTTTCATTTCCAAAATTTCTTTTAAATCCATTCATTCAATCAAATTGTATGGTTTTGTGGACATTGTTTCGTTGACATTTCGTGCCACAGACTTACTAGAAGGTTACGTCGTCGTTGATGCACGAAAATTGAATGTGAATAAAAATGGACAGATAGCTGAAGGGATAGAGCACTCGCCTAGATAGCGATGATGTGCTTAGTGCTTGGATTTGATTCCAAGGATTCTTGAAGAAAAGTTACTCTCGGAGTTCCATTCGCTTCATTCTTTTACTTCTTTTGTTAAAAGTATCGCTCAGCATTCGATAAATACTTCGTGCCGATAGCAGAAAAATACCACTTTTCGTCACGAAAAGGCGCGAAAAATAATGATGCTGATTCAGTGCTTCACTGCACTTCGTTCAACTTCATTTCAATAATAGTAACATAAACATTAAAGTTATCAAAAAAAACATCAAGGTAAACACCAAAACAGTCCCAGGTGCTCAACCGCGCCATTTTCCCGTTGACTTTTTTCAATTGAAACAACCACTCACGTGAAACCGACGGTGCCAAAAATAAAAAATCGATGTCGCATTCTAAACCGAAAGCGGTTAAAACTTCTGACTTGTTTTTTCCTCCTCCTTCCTTCGTCTTCTTCTTCTTCTTCACTATCTGTCTTGTGTCCTCTGTTGTGTGTTGATATGGATGATATTTATTACATGTTGTTGACAAGTGTTCAAAACTTTTGCGGCAAAGTTTAGCAGTAAAGTTTCATAAGTAAGAGAGCAGAGTTTAGTATATATTAATCTAATTTTTGGTTTACGTCTTTTGACAATCAACTCAGAGTCTGGTATATGTATGTTATGTGCTGCCACTGTTGACATATCGGTTTGATTAACTACGAGAAAGTTTAATTTTGAATTAATTATTCGTCTCGCATTGCCTTGGACGTGGACATTTTATATGAATGTATACATATAAACGGCAAGAGTATATTTGTATTTGATTTGATTCGACACTCAAATTGTTTTCCGAAATTCGTATTGGTGCGTGTGTGTGTGTGTGTGTGTGTGTGTTGTGTGTAGATAATTCATTATGTATGGGTCTAGCTGCTTAGCTTGACTGGGAGACGGGAAAAGCGGAAGAAAACTTTTTTTATATTCCCAATTACTTTCACATAATTTACTATTTCCCATACACAATATTAATTCACATTCAAATTGAGATTATATTATTGTCCACAAATCCATGAAAAGGCCATTTATCGATAAATTTCGAATACAAAACGAATATAACTTCCGCATTAAATTAAATTAGTTTATAAATTCCTCACCATTTAATCTAACCCAAATTCGAAACTAATTCCAAGGCACACACAGAATATCGAGATAGTGAACATGTGTGTGGTGGAGGATCTATGCATTCATTGTAAAATTTTGCTTTAAGATAAACATGTCTCATGTATGGATACCGCAAATACATATACCACCATCATCGTAGACGTCGCCGATCTCCACCTTCTTGTAACTCCAATATGTATTTTATGGTGTTTCGAAGAAAGTCGATGCGGTAAACTAAAGATGTAGTTTTAATGATACCACACACACACACACTGGTGTTTTTCTACACATCCAAATTGTTTATCTATATCCCCAACAACAACAGCAGCACAACACAAAAAAACCACCACACATCGGGGTTCATGGATTAGATATTTCAATAAATATTCCCTTCACAAAACTATATTTCGAATTGTTTTCTTGCAAGTTGAGATAAATGTTTTGATAAAGCTGTAAGTTTTGTCGGTAGAGGCCTTTTACCGAGAGGTGGGTGTTCATTATTATCCAACAAAGAGAAGACGAACACATTTCGTTCTCGCATCTCCTATTTATTATCTTCAGGACCGGACTGGTCAAAGTCGGAACGTGAAGTAATAAGAAACGATCCATCGAAAACGTATTTCGATCGAAACTCTCTTTGTTGTACTTTCTTTAAGGGACTTTTCATGTTCACAAATTACGTAACGCTATTTTATGGACTTTTCGACCCCTTTCCAAAAACCTTTCCTAGTAGAACCGACACGTTTTGCTGAAAATCCTCTATCCCCGCTCGGAGTATGAAGGAATACGTAAACAGCTCCCAATGGTCAAGGAACTAAGAGAATTTCAAGCAAAATGAAGAGACTCCGTTTCGTTGCTAAATGATCTGAAAGACTAGTTTTCTATTTTCCATAAAACAGGTTGGCTCAGTGGTAATCCCGGTGAGTGGTAAATTTTGTAAAGAATTTTTCTTCAATGTATGTCATAAAAGTAACGTATAGGCGTACCCAAGCTTCATGATCTGGATAGTTGAGGTGTTTGGTGCCCTCAATGAACCGTACACACAAGAACGACAGAATATCTGTGCTTATTATCAGCTGAGATATGAATTCTCTATCTTAACGAACTAACTAACTGACTAACTCTCTTCAAAAATAAAATTCGTGCTCTGTGCTCGTTTGTAAATGTCATTCAGTCAGGGGGCGAAAGCCTGTTGACGGTGTTGTGTTGTTATTTATTTATAAAATTATCGTTAATTTTTATGTGACTTGTCAGCGACCAGTGGTGTCGATTCCCAATGTGAAGTGTGCAGCCACACATGAAATTCCTGACCAAACTTCATACTTTCTTGAGAATAGCTTAGTGCTTCCGCAGAATGCATTTTCGAAAGATTTTACTCGCTTCGCTCGTAATTAGAATGCAACATAATATTCGATTGATCGGAGCAGCATCGACTGCATACGAAAAGAAATAACTAAATTTATTCCTCAAGACCTCGATTGAACTTTCATTGAAAGAAAATATTTAAAATGTTTTGGAATTTTTGTGACAGGCCGATGGAATCTGTGGAAACAAGAAATGGAATTTTTGGGATTCAGTGGCATTTTTAGTGGAAATATTGGAATTAAACTGGAACTATTTGAATTTTTTTAAATGGAATTTTTCGAATTTTCGTAAATAAATTGGAATTGAGTGGAGTTTTTGGGATTTAATAATGGAAATGAGATTGTTGGGACAGATATCCCAGATATCGGTTTCACTGGTGAAAAACACGTAGCAAAGACATCTGCTATGAAACTTGCTTTTGAAAAACCCCAACCCTGATTCGCAAAAGGGCGGTCACCCGAAGGGTTATTAGGCGAACCAGTCCGACCCTGCTGACAATGTTGTGTATCGGCAGAGATTGAAGGGAAAGCGCAAGAAACAATATAATATATCGCTTTTACAAGTTTAAGTTCGGCATAGTTTAACATCCAGTAAGTCTGTATACGTACAGACTACCATCTTTCCTCATCATCATAATGTTATATAATATCGTTGTAAGATTAAAATCAATTGGAAAGTTTGTTTGGTTTTCGGCAAAGTGTTTTGTTTCGAGTGAGTAAAGATTTGAGCAGCTAACACTTAAGTACACACACACATGATGTTAATATCCATTTGGGGTGATATGGAAAATAGATTTTCTAAAATATTTCATTTTATTCAATTATATGCTTGGAATGTAGGTAGGTGGGTAGGTACGTTTATTCACGACAGCCGTACAGAAGAGGAAGAGCGATGGTTTCATTTCTTCTTTTTTGCTGAGTCATATTATTGTGTGGGCAATATATGTTTGTGTGATGGGAAACTGTTCCTCGAGATCTCGAGCATAAAACATTATTTTCTATTTCTGACTAAAATTTCACTTGATGTGTGTTACACCGTTACACACATTTATTGTGTAGCGAAATCTTTAGCATTACAATTCATCTTGGGGTATTTTTATTTGAGTTTTATTGTGCTCATTGTAATGTGTTATATTTGAATAAAATATATTTTTGATAAAAATGGAATACCATATCTCTCTGGGGGAAAATATCGCTTTGTTAGAAGCGAGGATAAAATAACATTTTTATGATTTATATTGTGATATAAGTGAACTGAAATCAGATTGTGTATTGCAATGTTCTTTCATCTGTGTAAAGAACGCATCCTTATTATCTACACTTCAAAGGGCGCACATATAAATATACATTTCGACTTTGACGGGAAATTTTCTTCTTTTGGTTTGTTTATATGGCAACTTTGATCGTTAGTTTGCTCCTTTTTTTTCCCTGACACAGTAAAGTCGTATAACGTCTCTCTCGCAAAATCCTTTTGCGACTTAAATAATGTTGAATCATTTCGGGTTATAAGAGAAAGCAATTCTTTTTCCTTGCTTTTTTCATCTTTTTCTTCTTCGGATTGGTATACAGATCTCGTTCACAGTTCAGCAAATAAAGATTTAACATTTGAATAAGCTTTGCTCAATTCATATGAAGACGAGAAACGAATACTTCGTCACCGGGTATGTATGGCATTGTTAAAGTACTTGCAAGATTATTGCTCAATTTTGAGAGTTTTTTTTTCAGCATTTTAATGAAGTTCGGTTTCGAGCTCACGAAAATAGAAAATGGGTTAGGTCAGGATTTCTTTTCAAACTCGCACGACCCAATTCAAGGATTGCATTGTTCCATCTTTATTTATGTAAGGTTGGCTAACAGAACAATAAAATTCCTTCAATTCGAATGCACATTGTCATTGTGATTTGTGTGGGTGCTGTTTATAAAAGGCGTCTCGATTTAAGAACGACAAAACAGGACAAAAATTTTAAGAGTATGAGAATAACTTGGACATAGGGATTGGAATGGGATGGGGTTAACAACTATAAAAAAAGTGCTGACGTATTATATGGACGATCCTTCAGATGTAAGACAGGACAAATTTAGCTGTCGAAGCAATTTAAAATCTAAATATTATGATTAATTTCTGTACCACAGCCAGTGAGATATTTGGTTGTTAACTGGCACTTTTGTACAAGGAGAAAATACATTAGGGGACGTCAGATTATTCGAACTGAAACGGAATTTCAAAAACGAATAATTTTCAGTACCGCACTGGCTTGGAAAAGCCCATTGGGTCTCTCAATTAGCCGAGAATCCCAACATATTTTTTCTTTTTTATCTGAATGTATGGGGTCTATAGATTCGTTATCAATCACTAAAAAAAATTAAGTTCATCGCTTTAATTTATAGCTGAACTTGAAGTTATGCTTGGTGATGCTGTGAGGCCTGCACTCAGCCTGCAGTCAGATGAAAAATTTTGTTTTTATAAAGTTGGCAACGCTTACACCATGTATTTAGACACGCAACACTTTATCGAAGTAAAATAAAAAATTCGAATTGAATCACACGGTCATGGAAAGTTTCAAAATGCCCACAAAATTAAATATTTTCAAACGAAAATTGAAAAGCCCACCGGGAATCCGCCAAATTCACCATATGGCCAGTTGGGGCCTGTTTCCGACCATTATGTTTTCGTCTGACTTTTAGACACAATATAGACTAACGGCCGGGTGGCTCGAAGTTAATTTTGCACGTATCCAAAAGAGAATGGATCACGCTGTATTGAATTGTAAAACTGTTGTTTTGACCTGTGTATTCTGTTTGAATTAATTCCTCAGTCAACTTATTTATCATGATTTTCTTTGTGCACACTTCAAAAGGCTTAAACTAATGCGCTTACAATAAACACAACATTTTCGTATGCTACGTGGATCAAACGAACTATAATTGAAAGGTAATTTCACATAAATTCCATTTCAATAATTGAACCATTTCTACGTATTACTCTTTCTTTCCACGTTTGAGGAATTGCGTTCAATGCTCATTTCTTCAACGAGGCTGCGAAAAGTTAATTTTTTCATGCATCATTTGGGTAAGACTGTTCGATGGGTCTTTTTTACTCCATTTTTCTATATTTTGCATTTTGCCACTGAGTGACGAAATGAATTTTCATAGATACTTTTTGTCACCATTTTTCAACAATAAAAAATCTTGCCCTAACCAAATCTTGAACTCTCAACATCAAAGTCCAATGCTTATCGAGCAACACTTTTAAGCGTTCGGCTATTGAGCTATAATACCGTAGGGAACCAATTTTTGAAGCGAGCACAAAACCAGTCTACTTGATCGTTCCCAGAGTTTCCATCGGAGCTATCGCTGCATGCAACACGTTGAGAATTCTCGTTGTGACTATCGCAAATATCAGCGATGGCATTACCTGCAAGTCGGTGTTTTGAGCTCCAAAACTCAAAAAAATAAATGATTTGCGAAGAAAGTAAAATTTTTTCGATCTAGTTGGATGTTTTTGTCTCACATCGTTCGTTTGATAACATCTAGGGACTAAAACAACTCCATTCCTCAACTTGGTACATGAATAACTATTATGGAAATGTTATAATGCCCATGTCTGTACTTAAAAAGTGCCGTTCTCCTTCATCGTGTCCAACTCATCCAACCCAATAAACATGAATCCTATATGGGTATACGTACAGCTATAGACTGGCTCAAAGCTTACCCATCATGAAAATATAATATCTTACAAAATGGCATTCGAGTGTATCCTATATGTATGTACACACACACACAAAAAAGATTGTTAAAATGATATATCACGTAATCCTGTTGAACACAACTTTCTCTTTAGATTTATAATCCCCCCCCTCAACCAGAGCCAGACCCAGACCATACGTAAATATAATATAATTTAATTCGTGTTAATTAATTTCAACGGAAATATATGTTGGTTGTGTAGATAATAAACATGATGACGAAGTGATAAATTTGAATAACATTTATTTGATGTGTGCATAAGGCATAACATACAGATATGGTGAATGGTTTTTCTTGTTTTTCTTTCTTTTTTTGTTCTATTCTACAATATTAAACGGAGCAAAGTACACTAATGTGGAACCCCATTAAGGCACAGGTCCGAGAGAGTGTAAATGGAACGGAATTCAGTATTTTCAAAAGGATTCTTTACCGCGATAAGGTTGCTAACCCAATATGGAGAAACATTTGTATTCCACACATTGTCCACATCCACATTATCCACAAAATATGTTCCATGTTCCACATTTGAATACTTTGAATACACCACACATAATATTGCATTTACGTGATTAACATTCTGTGATAAAATTTAAAATGCGAAAAATTTGTTTTTTCTCTACGTCGTTTTTGGGAAAACCCATAATGTTTTGTGAATAGAATAGGGCAGCAATGATTTTACAAAATGGGTCGTGAAAATTCATTAAAAACTTTGCATCAAATTTGGCTCGATTCTTTTTTGCTCGCTCGTTCGTTCGTTTATTCCTTCTTCTTTTTTTCAATGGAAAAAAAGTTTTGAATCAAAGCTCGTACGAAAAATATGCATAAAAAGTCGAAAAACAATTTTTTTTCTGCTCTCTTCTTTTTCTTTTCTACATTTTATTAATGACGTTATGCTGATCAGCATTAATTCTTGGTTCATTTGGCAAACCATCATATAAGCTTTAGCTGCAGGTCATATACCGTAGTCCCTTTTTTTGTCGTCTTTCTTACTCTAACTGTGTAACGACTTTTCGGAAACGAACAACATTTATGAGTTTCACTTCTTTTGACGAGGGTATTATTGGGTGTATATGCTGGCGTTAATTTTAATGATACTCATCATTGGACATTAGACTCTAATTGTATTACAAACGGGAAAAAATTTTGCCACCAAAAGACCTATGGAGAAGAATTTTAAGGAACGAACACTATTTTCCAATTTTGTTTCAACCCACACATGTGCCAGCTCTCAAATTCTATGGTTTTGTAGACTTGGTTTCGTTGACGTTGCTTGCCACAGACTTAAATAAACTAGATGGTTACTTCAAAATGGCGCGAAATACAAAACAGACCACAAATTCAAGTAAACAAACAATATTTACTTTGTCATTTTCCGTATGAGCAGATTTACCATTTTTTTATACTTCAGCTCACTCGGGACGTTTGATTATTCATTTCCTGGTGGTTTTACAATTACATTCCGTTTGGAGTGGTTTTCATCTTAGCTTTCTAGTAATTATTTTTGCTCGAAGATTAGACATGGAAACAAATAACTTTGACAAATCACAATAATTCAAAAGAAAAATCAAAATAGGCAAAATAAAATTCAAAATGAACGAACTTAAAATACGTAATCGATACGTATAACGAAAATCGTAATCGCAAAATGGAATCACCGCGTTTGTCACTTATTTTCTTTCTCTTGTAATTGTCAGAAACATTGACTTTGTAACGGAATGAATTGTAACGTAATCTAAAATGAATGAAATATTTTGACGACATAGAATCCTATCGTCTGCAGAAGGATGTCAAAATATACAGAACATGTGTACAGATTCATCTAATTAAAATAGACGAGATAAAATTCCAATGTTTTTTCACAATTTCAAGTTTGTTTTGCATTTTGCGTCTTTCAAAGTAACTCTCTAGCTTTTATGAGTGTGTGGCAAAAAATGTCAATTTGGCTGTCAGAATTTGTGGGTGTAAAAGGGTTTAGGATCTATCTGAAAACCAACTGACTTTAAGAAATTCAATAAGTTACTGAATACTGTTAGAACTGGGAATAAATGAAAAAATATTGCCAACACAACAACAGACCCGTCTGGTAGCTGAGAATCTTTCTGTGTAAGTAAGTTGATTTGTTATTTCGAAGAGATTACGACTAATCTAACAAATTAGAATCTTTTTTGCATTGTCTTGACATCGTAGCAATTTTCAATTTTTAACATACGAAACATCACATCTTTACATACAAATCTCAAAACGATTTCATGCACTAATCCTTGTATTAACTTGAATAAATCACTTGGTTGTAATCTAAGTGTTAAGAGATGACAGAAACTACAAAAAACACGAAGACTCAAATCGACCCCGATTTATGCAAATGTCTGTTTAATAATCGCCTGAAGCTACGCAATTTTCTTGATAATTTGAGTTGCTTCATTTTCTTTAAATCCCAACTACTGTCGATGAAACTTCAACCAAAAAGAAACAAAACAATTGTTCCGGCAAATTATGAACAGCATTAAGATGGCTAAGCCGTTTGTGGTTTTGAATACTTAATATAATTACGCGAGAGGTTTGATTTCGTTCAACGAATTTTGGTTGTCTTACATTAATTTGGATACCCGAAGTGGTAATTGAATCTTAATTTTTGCTAGTCATTGCAATATGGGATTAGCTGTACTCAGAACAATATGAAAGAATATCGGAAAATTGGAACAGAGAAATAGTCCAGGCGCGCTGGTTAGCCGGGGCAAATGCCCCCGACGAACAAATCTACGGGGAACCAAGTTGAAACGGATATTTTCGACAAATCGTCACAGTTCGTATCAACAATAATTTATTGAAAGTATACAATGGGAAATACACGAGTCGAAGAAAAGTCGGCGCGTCTGAAATAGTTGCGAGGATTTAAAAATGTTGAAGGACCGCATGAGAGAGAAAGGGTGGTTTGGCGAAGTGACACGCCATGTTGTAGGTATTGGAAAAGTGCGGACAGAGGGGAGGGGGTTGGTAGTTTTCAAAATATCACGGACGACCCCTTATATTTAAGTAAATAGAGCAAATATGTTCAAACTCATTTAGAAGTCAAGACTTTAAGTCAATGAAAACTTATGGCTTACGAATTTATATAATTCCTCCCCTCTGTACCATTTTATGTACAATTCTAAACAGCAAAATACCCTAAAACTCACCAGCACACATTCTCTACACATTTGGAATGAATCAAAATTTATGACTAATCCAGCACCGCAATGAAAGTTACAGAGAGAAACATTCCCGATGTCTTTTATAAAACCAAATTGTAAACTCTCGACTCTGCGCCGTTTTATTTTATCAGACATGTTCAACGAATTATTACATCAAAACCACATTCATAAACCGATAATTAGTCATATAAATTGTTTTGAAACCTTTAATCGGAACGGGATCTTAAGCATGTACTATTTACTCACCTAAGGGGGTTGGAAAATAAATTTATTCGCATCATGTTTAGCTTCAATTTATACTGGGTGTGTGTGTGTGTGAGAAAGAGCGTTTCGGGTTGTGTCCTTGGTTGTATATACATGCACATCCATACATCCAAACATTATTTGATAATATTGAAAATTAATGGAATAATTTATGTGAAGAATATGCGGTCATCCGTAAACTTTAGTATTAATATGTCACTTGGGGCATTTAGAATTACAGAAAACGTTCAGCAGCTTAATGCGAGGAGGATGTTATAATGTATGTTATGTAGCGAAAAGACAAAGTTGATTTCACATCATGAAAGGGGGTGATACACAAAGTGGCTATGATATGTAGAGCTATTTTCATTAGCCGTTTAAATTGGCGATACGTGGCGAAGGCGAGTTCGGCAACATACAAGGCTTTATATTGTGATGTTGAGTCTGCTTTTATAAATAACGCTTAAAGTCGACACTTAATTAGATAACTTAGTGAAAATTTAACTTTAACTTTAAATCTCAATAGTCAAGATTCTATGCACCTAAATATCCGTAAAATAGATTAACCCGAAGTTCATTATGATTTTATCAAATGCAATACACTGGTAAAAACGTTGAATTAAGAAATGTGATTCTGTTTTGATGTAGAGGTAAGCGGACGGGAACTCGTTGCGTCCGTGTCCGCCCTCGCACAGTTGTAAGCATCGAAATACGAAGTGAAACAAATAAATGCGCAGAAAACTAGCCGCATGAAATCTTATATTAAGTCAACTGATCTTAGTTCTGTTTATACTGGGGCCACTTTTGTGTTCAATCTGGGAATTCTTTGCTACGAACGGGTACCTACAACAAATTACCGTCATTTTTACGGATCGGGCTTTTTTCTTCTAATTTCGGGCATATTTTGATGTCCTTCCATCTCTATTTTGATCGACGAAGAATTGAGGGCCTCAAACCACTCGAATTTCACATTTTACAAGCATCTTTAGAGCTCCAGTTGGCGGACAATAAACTTGAGAATCGTACGCGTTAAACTTTTTCCCTTATTTTTTCTTTTGTCTAAAGGACTTAACTCAGAGCTTTAAGCTTCCTTTAAGTTTTGTGTTCTCTAAAATTTCTGTCACAAATACAGTGACATCCATTATAATTGAAATGTTTGTGCCTCGTTCGTATTGTGGCTATTCAATTACACCTACTGTTGTTACAGTGCGCATATACACACACAGTGCGTGTGTATAAATGAACCAGCTGTTACAACACCACAATTAGACTCAAAGACGCAACAGCTATATTGCGAATTGACAAATCTATGAAAATTATTAGTCCAGCGACGCGACCCGACCCACCCGAATGGTGCGGCGTAGTGGGATTTAGGTTAAGAATAATGACGTCACGGATACCGTAACGCAATATAAGCCATGTGTACTGATACGCTGAAATGATAGCTAACTATACCAGGGAAGTAATTTGATATCCAGATGAGTAAAATTATCGGAGACCTCAGCCCGAGATACTTTTACTCATCGTAATACGAAGAAACAAATTATTTCCCGTGTGTAGTGTGCTATTTTACTTCAGGAGCGAGGTAAAAGTTTTTCGCTAGTGAGAGAATGGTCCCATTACCTCTCTAGGTTAGTAAAAGTGTATTTAATATTGGTTTTTATATCGCGTCCACTTCTTTGGACTAAATCGCATGGAGCTAAATGCCCAGCTTAAATTTCCCGTTTTTTGTTGGCATGAAACCTTACACTAAGACTATTCCGTTTTATAATTTCGGCCCAAGAAATGCGCCGCCCCTCGACGTACACAATAAAACCAATTTAGCCATTCTTCACCATTCTGTGTCGTATTTTCCATGTACTGAGTTTCATAATTTTACTGTAATCTACGCGACTACATGTATGGTAGCTATACGTGTCGATGTGAATTACCCAGAGTTCCCAGAATATTTTTGCACTTGATCGAAATTTATTGTATATACGTTGCGTTGCTGTACACATCGGTGCTATGTTGTAAATATAACTTTGCAAAGTTTAAAACACAAAACTGAAGAAAGTTTTTTCTTTCATCCGAATGGAAAAAACAACAGAAAATACAAAAACCATCAGAAACAGAAAACAATCAAAAGTTTTCTTCTTTTTTTCGTATTTCACGATCTATATCTTCCAACACACGTCACATCATGACCCACATTACAAATAAATGAAAACACACACACACACAAAGTGTAAGGCACACCGGCGCATATATAAAACGAACTAATTTTCCTTTTTCTTATTTTTCCATTTACAGAACACATTTTCCACATTCGGAACGGAAATTTTGAATGAACTGTGTCACAAACCGAATGCCGCCATGAAGGGTGGATAAAAGAGGCATATCACTTACGGTACAGTTAAAAGCAGCTTTTGTCAGTCACTGAACACCCAACATCCCAACCGCATCATTACTATTCAACAATTTCTGTACAACTTCCCCGGCAACAATTGAGGTTACGCCCGCGTGAAATTTTGCCTACATAAAATACAGCTGCTAGCATCCTAACTGAATACCGAAAAAGAACAACAAAACCAACTGCCATCAAACAACAACCGCAGAGTCTAGCGCACACGAGAAGCATTCTCGCTATTCCATAGTACACCGGTACATCTTATACCTGTTTGAATATACGCGACACATAACCGAAAACGAGAAAAATAAATTTCCATACACCGACTCGACCTGCACGCGTAATTCATGCGTTCCACCCAACAAAGGCGCACTAATTGAATCAACTTCAAATGACTGTTTCAACCAACGACAAATTGTTTGATGTAAACAATCAAAATAATAACCCGACAAAATGTCATTAATATTGTTGCATCGTTTAGAGTTTCCAATTAAAGTTGATGTCCTGCTGCTCATTACAGTCACAACACTGCTACTGCTCAATCTACCATCAGCGACATTATCATCGGCACCGGAAAGCTCCCGAGACTTTCCAATTTACAGTGACTTGAGCGACAGCAATGGATATGACAATGTACACCATGTATATCACAGCAAGGACACATTATACAGAAATGAGAATGTACGATGGCGGAAAATGGCGCCGAGGGAAATGGAAAGACGTGTCAAACGGAATGCAAACATAGAATCATTATTACCAATTGTTGCAGTAAATAGTACAAATAAACCACAGTTCGATTTCTCCCAGCGAGGAATGGAAAAATTAAATTTTAGTGAATTAGGCGTAGCGGATGAAACCATTCTGAGTGATATAGTGATAGGGAATTTTTCCAATAATAAATTAAATGAAATTAGTCATAGTGTCGAACGGGTGTTGATAAATGTGGAGCGGCTGGATGTATCGCACAACGATATATTAACATTTGACAGTGCATTCAGTAAATTGAATTGGCTAAATTTGTCGAATAATCGGCTAGAGCATTTCGCCAGTGAACACATACCGAATCTAAGAACTTTAGATTTATCGAGCAATAGCATCGACAACACAGAATCGATAAATTTCCGTTATTTCCGTGACCTAGAAGTGGTTGATTTATCGTGTAATAACTTAAAAGAATTGCACCGAACTTTATTCCAAAATACGACCAATTTGAAAGTGGTAAATTTATCGGGCAATCATTTAAAAAGGATTTTGAAAAATTATTTTTTTACATTGGTGAACATTGAAACACTGGTGCTGGCCAGCAATGACATATCGGATATTGAAAATGACACATTCGCGTATTTGCCAAATTTACAATACTTAGACTTATCGCACAATGATATTGATGCCGGTTCGATACGGACGCTGCAGGGCATCGATTTGGTTGGATTGTCCGTGGCATACAATCCACGGCTGGGCAATGCATTGCAAGGATTTGTTGCGTCGTGGAGCTTGAAGGAGCTGGATGCCAGCGGAACTGGTCTGTGCCAAATACCCGCTGCATTGGCACAATCTGTGCACACATTAAGCATTGCAGATAATCATTTTCAGGTGAGTTCAGATGCTCTTCATAATCACTAAAACCATGTAAAATGTTCGTTCTATAATCCGATGCACAATTCTCGCCACTGAGATAAACGTTGTATGCCAATCAGTTGAATATTACATAACAATATGTCCCCTGCGAACATGATCCATTACCCCGAAAACACATAAGGGCTCTTCTCTTCATATCCGAATAGGAGGCTCATAAGTTGATGTTCCGAATAAAACCTACCTCGAAGAACAAAATGCCAGTGTGTAGCGTATGAACTCAGAAACCCGGCAAAGTAATTAGTTTTTCAATCGTCAGTGCTTGGATGACTATGTGAAACATAACGCCGAGCAAGTGCTTCAACTCTCACACAAGTAAATGTGCGGAGTTTAGCTCTACAGAAAAACACCGAAGAATTCATATGTTGTTGGTTCGGTTTTCCGTTCCATTGACTAAGTCAATACGATTTTATGGAAAATAGTTTCATCAGATCAGAACCGTGGCATAGACCATTTGTTTATGATCCATTACATGTTGGAACATTTTCGGCAAAAAAATTTTTGTGAGAAATTCAACTCTCACATGTGGCAGGCAGTAAGGGGCCATTCACTGATATTTTCCACAGTTTGAAATGAGCTTTGAGTTAGAGTTATCGATAAACCTTTGCACATACGCACTGCAAAACTCTTACTTGTAAGAAGGTTGGAAACCCATCCATCGCATGACCAGCTCGATTCCGGCCACTAGTTCAATTTATTGATTTTGGAATAGTCAACATTTCGTGAAACATATACTACGGAAACACTGCTATTTTGTTTGAAAGTGAAATCAAATTTGTCATGTCGTCGTCATCCTTCTCGTATCGTACAGACAACAAGCATGGATACAAAAGTGATTGACTGACAAGACGAAGATGAATTATGACATGTTTCCGTCGGTGTAAACACACGTGCTCAAGAGATATCTCTCTCCCGTTATGTTAAAATGAATACATCAGAAAGAAAGAAAGAAATTTCCAATTTCATTAAATTCTAATTTGATACAGAGTGAATGGTGCTCGCAAGTCAACTTTTACGAGGTCGTAAAAATAAATCTTATGAAACAAGTCTTGAATATTTGAAAAAGGTACAGCACCCAACCAAACCCAATTTTTTACGAAGAAGTCGTGTGAAAATTGTGTTAACCTGTTAACGAAGTTGTTTTAAAATTGCATAAAACCTTAGAATTTGCCTTTTCATACACAGAGATTTGACTTTGACCCCCGACCAGAGAAAGAAAAAATTAATTTCGACTCGATGTAAATTTTGCACTTGAAAATTTGAGTTTTTGGCTGCCTAATATATGAAACTCGGTATATTACTCTGTCTGTGAAACGACATGAGCTGTGTGGCACTAACACCATTGAAACAAGTAAATTTATTTCAGTCAGTCCCGTCAGTCCCTATTAAGCTGAATTTTATTACGCAACCCTTGAGGCATTATTGAATTACCTAATTATATTTACGAAATGTGAGTATTCTTTCATCCATATTGCAATATCCAGTAATGTATCGCCAGCCCAGTAATTGTACAAATCAGCACTCCCACTGTGTCCAACTCTCCTACTGTGTCCTACTTTTTGGAAATTTGTCTTTTGTTGAGCAGAAAAATAGTATAATTCTGCTCAACAAATTCATGCTACTCTTAAAAAGCTGAATTTTTTTTATATGCATACCGCATTCATAACTGAATGTGCATTCACACATGTTAGGCTGCTACTGTGAACGGTCGTCAAAGTTTTTGATGCGTCTAAGAACAGATAAAAAATCGAACGAATTTGACTGATTTTGGGGTGATTTCGTGTGTATTGAGACGATTGTTTCGGAGATCCACCAGCTATTTTAGGCTTGCGCAGCTGGTTCATCTCCCCACTGCCACTTTGGTTAGAGGAGGATGCAACTGCTTCATTTTTTAACGAATTTTGTGAGGCCCTACTGGTTCTAGATATTTTGATATGCTCTACCTCCATGTTTTGACAATAACTTTCTTTTGGAAAACAGATAAAGAATACTTGGGAAAAGAAAGATTGTCACCTCTATTGAGGCTTAACTGTTGTGGCATATATTGAACCCGTTTTTCATGTCTCCCAATTGGAAGTATGAAAAAAAATCCTTGACATTCCGCCATGTTTTTTTTTTAAATTTTATTGTTATTTTGATATGAACCCATGTTGATTTTATGTTATGGTTGCCAACCATTGGTTGGTGGTATTCGAAAATTGCACCCACTGCCTCTAGTCTGCCTCTAATCTTGAATTCTTAAATAATTTTTAGAAAAAAGTTTGTGGAATTT
>JANTFA010212184.1:0-16948 GCA_026413405.1 Phytosciara flavipes
TTTTAGCGTGCCATTAATATTTAGCGAACATCCCGGGGTATAATTTTCTTTTTGTTTTTTTTTTGTTACAATTTTTTTTCGGAATAAAATTTTGCTTCGAAGTCGCTTGGGTGTTTTTATTTTTCTTCTACTTCATTTTGTTAAGTGCAATGAGGTCCACGGTCACAAGATCCATAGATCCATCTACCACCTTTGCATCTCCATGAGAAAACATATTCAGAGCTGGTTGATGATTGAGTCAATGCGCTCATGACGAAATGCTGGTCATGCCTAACGACTAAATCTCACTCATCACTCACCCTGGTGCTCGAAGATCACTTATTTCAAATGCATCATTCCAAACAGGACGGAATTGGAGGAGGATGTACAGCTCCATATGATGAGACTATTCAATGGTTCAATGGTTAGATCGAAAAAAAGCCTATCTGCCACTGGCATTTACTTTGAAGAATTTAAAATTGACGTTTTTCAGTGAACGAAGGCAATCTGGAAACAGTTTTCCAAGCTGTGGTGCTAGCCTGAATCGATCAGAAATAACAGCGAGTCTACAGTCTGACTTAGTGAATTGCCCGTGAACAAGAATAACAATGTAGTTTTGGATAAAAATTTCCCCTCGACAGATATCCCCTCGACCGATTTTGCTCCTCTTTGTACTTACACCTTTTGTGATCCCATGTCACATAAAAATTGATCCCCTCCGACCGTTGAAGGAATTTCCTCCCAAAGCAGTGGACTCTTGTCACTGTTTCTCTTCCATAGTCATAGTACAATCATCCAATTCTTTTATGCAAAGCGAGAGGTATGTTGACGGTACAGAGCCAGATAATAGAAGGATATGAGCATCATCGAGGCCAAAATTCAGGTCAGATTTTCAGGCTCAGGTCAAATCAAGTCAAAATCTGTCAGATTAGGATCAGGTCCAATCAGGATTTAGGTCATTCAGGTCTGGTTGACCTGTGTTCCAAGCCTCAATGGATGAATCAAGATACGAATAAATGGAATATAAAACAGTATCCTCATTTTGACCATGCACTAGCACATTTTTTGCGTATGGGAAATTACAGTTGGTACTCAATTGAAAATTATAATTAGATAAGTGAGGAGACTGTGCTTTGCAAGAACATTGGATCTCTGCTGTGTCTTAGCCTTACGGTAGGTACCAAAGCAATTCAGACAAAAAAAACGAGACAAATCTTGTGCCTGAATTAAATATTTGCGAGACCTACAAACCACCTACAGACCGCTCCAAACGACGATCCAGCATGCGTTTTCGATTTCGAAAAGAAACAACCAGAACTTTTGTCTCACTCTAGAACTAATTTTATTTACAGATAGGCTGTGTTGATATAAATGCCAATGATGCACGTACAAGAATCAATGTATCAAAATGGAGTTGTCACAACAAAAAGTTTAAGTCAGCTTAGTTATTAGGCAAATTACATCGAAGTTTCACATAAAATATAGAGAGCTCCTCAAGATCGAAATAAGTTTACAAAAAAGAACTGTCGTCACTTTACCTTGTTCTATAAAAAGCCTTCTCGCTTCCACTTGAAAACCAAAAATGTTGTCACAAAAATGAAAGAATGCAACCGAAAAGTTCGAGTGGACATTTACATAATAAAATTCATTGCATCATGGCAACTTCTTGATGTTAATGTACAATTTAGATCGGTCGTCTTCGTCAACTCTACCGTAAAAATAGGCCTGATTTCCAAAACAGGACACACGTTCTTTGAGCAATTTGAATGCATTGGTATCCCGTGGAATAACGCACTCGTCACTGTGGTCATTGAATAATCTTAATTCCTGCGATCCGTCACTTGCAGTGGTAAGGCTTATTCGAAATATATGTTCAGACGTGATGTGTGGCCCATCTTCATCACATTCTTTGCAGACGATTTTCGTTATGAAACTCAGTGGAATTGTCAGCGTCACATAATCATTTCGATTCGCGTATTCGAAGGTCATTGGGCTAATTTTGGTTAAAGAAATTTGTGTCGTTTTCAACAGAGGCTGAAACTTGAGGTAAATTGACATGTGGACTTACTCTTTCACACCCAAAGCCCATTTTATATAATTGCCAATCAGCGGATTATTAGGAGAAGAAGTCATGTTGGTGAACTTCAGTTGTTGAAATGTGCGACTTCAATATAACAAATCTTGTGATTTTCACGTGCTTTAGTTGAAATTGAAATTGTTTTACGGTTGATGAATGTATCCAAGTTGGAAATTGAGTCAGAGAAACTATGCAATTAACACGTTTGCAACAAGCACAGACTGATGAATGCATACAATGCCGTTGCGGCTTTGTCATAGATTCGAAGAAGTAATGTAAATTCCATTGTTTTCATTATCCATAGACTGCAGAGAGTATAGGGAGCAACACATTGAAATTAAAATCGGTGACGCTTTTCAGTTACACGTTAAAAATAGTAGGGGTCGTCAGATTTTTCGAACGATAATCCAAACGAAAACGCAAACGGAAACACAAACGGAAAGCATAAGCTTGACATGTAAACTGATCATTAATTAAATTTTATCTGCATTGATTTTGATCTAACAAAATCTCGGCGTGTAGTGCCTAATCTCAGGAGTCTGGTAAACTTATTAGTTTTCCAATCAGATCAATACTTCCTAAGCAATTAGTCTTTGAAAACTCGAAGTGGTAAACACGTGGCAGTTCTCACATCGTGTTTCTAAAGTCTAATTGCTCCAGAAATATTGATCTGATTGAAAAACTAACAACTTCATCAGACTCCTGAGGTCATGCACCACACGCCGAAATTTCGTTTGATCAAAATCCGTGCAGTTAAAATTTAATTAACAATCAGCTTACCTGTCAAGCCTATGCTTTCCGTTTGTGTTTCCGTTTGCGTTTTCGTTTGGATTTTCGTTCGAAAAATCTGACGGGCCCTAGTTGTTATCATCACAAGGAGCGAAACCACGAATTTCAAAAACCCATTAGAAGAGTTATAGAGTTTTTCTTATGTCAAATAGAGTAGATTTTCCTGGTACTTTAGTTACTTTAACTTTCAGGGTCACCGTTTATTTTAATTCAACCTATGGTAGGGATCGATGGCGTCACAGGTCTTATATTTGCAACTCCTTCTCTCTCTTCTTGCGTTAGCCCAGCAATGCTTTGGTCTTCCTCTTCTACGCACTGCGGGGATTTCTATTAAAGGCATTTTTCTAGCAACTCTGTTTTGATCGTTTCGCTCATTGTTGACTAAGTCGATGATGGTTTCTTTTATGTTCAAGTTGACACTTTTTATGAGTTGTGATCCAACTTTGTGACGCCAAGGGGCATGCGGCACATTTCCATCTTTGCTGTTGTCAGATATCTTCCAAAATTTCCATACAATAGTCCGGCATTTTGAATGTGTGAGCGCAGGTCGTAGTACCGTTGTGTAGATTTCGCCCTTAAGTATTTTGAACGGACTGGTTGTCAATTTAACGCTTTCACCATACGGAAACTGTGCGTCAAAATCAATATTTTTGCGTTTCTTTTCGAATCTGAGGCGCACTTACTGTGTGAATAGTGTTTTACTTCGTTAAAACCCCAAAAGAAAAAAAAATGAATTTAGACATCTCGAATAACTGAATCGTGTGAAATTAGGACACTCAATGTGATCTTTCATACAAAAAATGTCTCGTTAACCTGGAAGAAATACCTAATTTCTAACGATTGAAATTTTGTGAGATTTTACTTTTACACGGGATACTAACGCAAATGTGATTAAATTGACCATACCTGTCCTACACTTTCATTGTAAAAAAACAGGCAAAGTTAATATCAAACGTTTAATGTAAACTCTTTGATAAAAAAAATAATTCAAATCTGTGATCCGCAATATTTTATGACCCGAGTCGATGCCGCACCAAAACTAGCGGACCTGGCTGCGCTGTCAGTGATTGTCATAACAAAGAATTTTGTGTTTATCTCTGCAGGTTAGTTCTATATTCGCTGCACAAATCGTAATAGCATGGTCATTTTGAGCACAGAAATCTACAATGAAGTGGTCGAATTCATTCGACACCATAAAGGACAACCAATCGATGAAGAAGACGATCTACGGAAGAAATTTCCCAATGTTTGTGTGGCTACATTGTCGTCAATATTGTCGAGAGAATGGCAGGAAAAGGTGAAAGCAAAACATTCGTGGATAAAGGACCGAACGAAGAAATTCATTCAAGAGTGAGTGTTGCAAACGTTTATGATAGCGTCGTAGTCCATAACTGTCCTTGATTCATTGCAGATATAAAACACAAGCAAGTAGAATTCAACAACACGATATCCTATTGAAAATAGCTGTAAGGGAACGATTCCCGCCGTACGGTCTCTGTCGGTTGATATTGAACGAATACAATTTTCCACATATGCCCGGCCCACTGAATAAGACTGAATTGAACGAAATGCTGCGGAATCCAAATCTCATTCCGGATAGTTTGTTGGCGGTCAACGTTAGCACCTGCCTTTTCAATGACATTCGTGATGGACCCATACCAGACGCAATTAGACAATCGATTGGCGAAGAGTATGAACATAAACTGAAGCTACTGGCCAAAGAGGCAGGACTACATTTTTTCGATGAGGAGGACCTACGGCGTATCGGTTTCGATAAGACACCCGATCTGAAATTGGCCGTACCTTGTTTGTATAAAGGTACTGTGATACATTGGATAGAAAGTAAGGCATCGTTTGGGGACATGGAATCACACAAGAAATACGTCCGAGATCAATTGATTAGCTATGGGAACAGGTGAGTGTTGATCCATGTGGAATGAAAAGGAATATTGACAGTAACATCCGATGTTGTTGGTGTTCATTAGATTCGGTGCTGGAATTGTCATATATTGGTTCGGGTTTTTGGATCAGATACTCGACTACAAGGACAATGGCAATAACATTCACATCTTAGACAATTTTCCAAATAAATCAGATCTCGTGCTGCTGTGCTCTGATGACCCATCAGAATAATAAATAGCCGATGTTGGAAGCAAACCGTCGGTTTTTGTTTGTATTGCTTCTTCGAAAGCAATTTCGTAAAAAATTTACCGACGATATCTGGTGCGTTCAGTAAGTGAAGAAGTGAAATTCTTGTCTTCAAAGGTAAGGCTCGAAATCAGGTTACTGAGCAATGCTGAAAGCTAATAAACCGGGAGCCGACTAAGGTTTGCATTTTTGACCTCCACACAGTCTCTTATGAAACCTATGTCAAACATTAGTTCGAAGACTTTTCTATTTGGCCTTTGACACAGCTCTAGTGTTCAAACGAACATCGTACAGAATCCAATTTGGTGTCAAAATTAAGGTGGTAGAGCCCCATGAAGAATGCAATTGTCGGAAGGTCTGTCGGGCTTGACAAGTTGAAAATGTAATCTGTCAAGATCGTGACATTTTAACAAAGATTTTATTTTTGAGTTGCATTCTTCATTGGCCTATGTCCCTTTCCTATGCTAGCTTCGCTAGAGGTCAACTAAAAAACTCCTAAAACAAATATTTTTCTTGCCGGCCAATGGAACAGTTGGGCGAAGGTTTCAAACCGGTCCCTCATGATGATCTAATATGCGCTTCTCAATCGACCGAATCAAGACTTTTATCGGTGAGTTTTGCAAACAAAATTTTCGTTACTACCTTAGTGAGATGGCCGATTTGGGTCGATTGAGGACTTTGTGAGAACTTTCTTCAGTGAGGGTTGTTGATGATATGCTACTACCTCGCGTAACACGGCAGTACTGAAATGTTCCTCATTGACTCATGAACTGTCAGATAAGTAATGCGTTACCCGGTTGCAAATGTCCATCAATAAGCCAACTTTAGGATCATACAGCTGCCCACGACTGTTTGGTCATTTCTTCCACTTTTTCAGTTTTCCATAAAGCCGGAATCGCAATCACTTTGTTTAGTTCGCCATTTTTTTGATAAGCAAGCGCAGAGAGAGAGAATTTTCTCTATCTGCGCATGCTCCTCATTAAAACGGACGCTTGAACGAAAAGACTGCGATTCCTGCTTAGTGGACATCCCCATCAATCACGTCAGCCTTTCCTATGTTATTTCAGGCGCCTCCGCTACTGCTGACTTGAGAAATGACCAAATCATAGCTCAACGGAACTTTGAAAAGATTTTGCTGTAACAAGTTTGTAGCCCGCACATTGTGCTTTTCCAAAAAAAAATCAATTCGATTACTTTCTCCAAGTGAATTTAATCTCTCCGCTAAAAAATCTAACTTGCGATTACGTTACCTTTCTTATAATTCAATAAAAAAAACCGATGGGCCAATCTTATTATACTCGCAGTCCCTTCAATACCGATAATGTTGAACCTGTGGATTCATACCGCGATTCTGGTATCCTTGTGTAATGCTACCGGGTTTCGGATTCTGTCAAACAAAAGCACATAAATTAAGATCACAACCTCTGACCATACAGTCTCCAAGTACCTGCTGATTGGGCGGCATTGAATTCATGACATTTGCATGAATCGGTGGCATTCCCGGACGCATCGAATAGACAATACCCTCGGATAAATGTCCCTGTTGCGATTGTTGTTGCGAATGATGTTGTGGTGGCGGTGGTCCGCGATGGATTTTATCTAAAGTCACTTGCTGATTCATTGGATGCTGCTTGTGCTGTTGCGGATTCTGTTGAGATTGTGGTGGATCGAGATTGATGTGATAGACCTGAGCACTTTGTGTCGGTTTTGTATCAGCTTTCATCATCTGTTGCGATTGACTAGATGGTGGCGGTGGTTGGGGCGAAATTTCAACGTGATATCCCCGGTGTGGAATGTTCAAGTTGGGGGGATACGTTGGGTATATGATAGACGATTGAACACGGGAGTCTTGTTGATTGTTGCTCGGATAATACATCGTTCCGGTTGGATTCTGATAGGTGGTTTCTGTGGAGCAACAGTAAATTGAATGAACCAAATCAAATGGTTGTGATGATAATTCCACTTACTATTCCATAATACAGCTCGACCACCTTCGTTGCCACGAGATTTACCGTCTTCATGTTCTGCAATAGAAATTCAGTGAGTTGAGAACTCATGGTAAAAGGCAACAGCAAACTTACTTGATGTTCCCTTCCAATAGCCTTGACCTTGAGGCGATGGACTACGACTACGCTTGGGTGGCTGATTGGCCAGAGGTCCACCCTGAAGATACTGTTTGGGAGATACAGAGATAAAAAGTGCCGTCACATTGAGTACAGACACGAACCTTTTGCATAAGTTGTTGATGTGGAGCTCTGGGCGGTAAAAATATTTGATGCGGTCCGTGTTGCATATTTTGCATTCCGAACATTTCGCTATCTTTTTGTTGCTGTTGCTTCTTCCGATTTTCGTCCTCATTGAGTACCTTCTTCAACCGCAGAAACAGTTGCTGTTTCTCATTCTTCAGCTCTTCCAACTTGGTATTAAGTAATTGGATTTGTTCTCTGGTCTCGCCTAAGGTCATGGCATCCTGTCGATCTCTTGCCTCCCGTTCTTTTCTCAGTCTTTCCTCTTCAACCTCTGCTTCTTGTTCTGCATTTGGTAAAACGGAAATGTGAAACTTCTGTGCTAGTATGCACGGTCAGTTCGGTTCATCTCTCACCTTCTTTCTTCTTTTGACGTTCACGCATTATATGCTCTTTTAGAGCTTGCCATAACACCTCCTCACGATCACTCTTCACTTCTGCTGCATCGCTGCCAGTAGCTGCTGGCATCTTCAAATGTTATACCTTCTCAGAGGTAGCAATTTACAGAATGGATTCGAAGCGTAAAAATCGCAGAATAGAAGCCGCTACCACAGCGAATACGAATGTTTTCCCTTACAGTCCAAAAGCAACAATATTTCTATTACTGTTAAGTGAAAGCCATTTGTACGACGTTCATGAAGTTTATACAGTCGGTACATTTGGTGTGTTTGATGTCTCTTCCAGTTTACACTGAAACGAGTCCGTTTAATTCATAATGTTGTCATGAGAATACGACAGGTAAATTCGAGAATTATCCTTAAAAATTCACGGAAAAAGCTAACTTTAAATGTCTCGATAAGGCAATTTGTCAGATAAAATTTTACTCATTCTAGACAGGGGACATTCAATGAAAGTAGAGACAAGGTATGGCCAAGTCGAAGAAGTCGGAGAGCAAACTCATTCTTCAAAATTTAGTTTTTTATGAAATCTTTTACAAGAATAAGTTTGTTAGAGGCGAAAATGGAAAATCCATAGCAAAATCCGTATGTCCCCCGGACATACAAATTCAAAAGATTGGCCACAATGGAAGTCAAGATAATTCGACCGATTGGCCATACCTGGCTTACACTTTCATTGACTGGCCATACCTTGTCTCTACTTCCATTGGGGGCATTGGGTATTTTGAGTCTAGGAGCAAGGCTATACACTGAGACGTTTCGTACAAAAATTTCACCACATGTTTGTATGATGTATGAACGGCTGTGTTTAGGCATTTTGGGAAAACTATTCCGACGGTGTTATTTCACTGAAATAATTTCAGTCATGAAATTTGGTGAAAAAAATCACCGATAGCAAGGCACTGACGAGGCGCCAGAGTATTTTTCAAATAGAATTTGATGACAAAGCCTTTTGCTTATTTGCCTTTTTTGTTGAAATAACCACATAGGTCGTCTATCGAAACTTCTTAACAGAGCCAGTGCTCAAGCTCATCCCTTCCACGCTTCCACCTAATTTCACGTTTAGTGATTACTGATAGTTTGACTATCGAAAAAAAGGTTCTGTTTCGGCCTCGGACTTGGAACCTATGATTCTGGAGGCCACGACTGCAGAGAAACAGTTCTCTTCTGTTGCTTCTAGAATCGTTCTTTCACAAGGCAGAACATTTTGAATAAAATGCTTTGTTCTGGTGCTGTAGATAGACTCTGTGGAACATAGTCTCGAAAAATGTGCTAAGCTCATGGATGCCCCAACCTTATTCGTAAACTTGATCATATGAACGAAAAGTTCGGACTGAACTTTACGAATTGCCAGAAAGAGTGACGGACATATGTTTTTGTTTATGTTTTCCTAAAAGTATACAAAAATGAGTGTAGTTTATTCGGATAGGAATTGTGTGTTAATTAATCATAAGGAATATATCGATCGAATTTACCGGACAACCGAAGTAAATCAAGGGAACGGTGAATCAGATTTGCAAAAAATATTTTCTCTTAGAGAAGATGTCTTCGAGTATACCCCCAACAACCGAAATGATGATAACCAGGACCATACTAAAAGGCACCGGAAAATTAATGCTAAAAAGTCCAGCATGTCGATCTCGCAAAATCCGGAACTCCATGAGTTAGTATGTTAAATGCACTGCAAATTTATCGTCTTACAGAAACTGAAAAATCAACTAAAATTTCCAGAATCAGATAATTGCGTCAAAATCAAACGAATTCCTTGACCATTGCAAGAGAAATATCTTTCCAAAGGTATCTACTCACCGCACTAATGATAAGTCATCTTCGGTGTTCAAGGAAGTAAGTAGCGAACCAGCTCTAAATACTCCAATCAACGGCAAAAACACTCTAGACAATCCAATTCTTACGAATATCTCTGGTCAAACGTATCTCATTCCACCGAAATGCAAATTCACAAACAGTTGCGTGTCAGAAATAGGAAAATTTGCTGACGAATTCTACGATTTCATTGTCATCGATCCACCGTGGTGGAACAAGTACATACGGCGAGTACGTACATGTAAACGTGACGAAGGGTAGGTGGTGGCGATCAGTCTCTTGAAGTGAATTCCACTAAATAAAATTGTGTGCTTTACTGTTCAGCTACGACATGATGTACAATGAAGACATACTGAAAATTCCAATGGAAGATCTCATACATCCGAATACAATCGTTGCGATCTGGTGCACAAACTCACCAACTCATTCAGAATTTGTCAAGAAAATTGCATTGCCTAAATGGAATTTGAAACTACTGGCCACACATTATTGGGTTAAGGTAAAAAGAAAATTCTTTTTGTTGGTATCAGCCGATCGCACCGTAATACTTTACGTTTCAGATAACCAAGTCAGGCGATCCAATTTGTGAATTCAATGCACCGTTGAAGAAGCAACCATACGAGCAATTATTTCTAGCGACTCACATTGAATCGGAACGGCTCCAAATGGATGAGATGAATCTAATTTTCAGTATACCCAGCGTTGTACATTCTCACAAACCTCCACTACTCGGTAAATTGAATTTTCACTTTGGGGTCGTCACGTAGCGGGCATTCTTCCATGCTTTCAATCTTACGTTTGTAACACCTCGAATTCGAATCCCTGAATAGGGGAAACCTTTTGTGGTTGTCTAGAGAGGCCAAACAAATAAATGTTGTCAGTCCGTGAACAAGATAACTTCAGTTAAACAAACCCACCTTTTTTGACACAAATCAGTTCTTCCTTCTCAGCCTTTTTATATCCATTTCTAGATGTAGGCCTTGCCAGTATGACCTAGGTACTAGGTATTGTCAACTGGTTCTATGACAGTGTCACCAATTTCATGTTAATCATGCTCTCGTTTTCGATAAGATCATCTAGAGATCAGCTTCGCTACCCTCGTCGCTTCGTTTAACTGTTGTAATATGACCAGAGCTTGATATATATCAGCCTGATGTCATCTTTACTTTGTGTATTACGAACTCCATGATGAGAATCTACATTCTTTGGACAAAAAGCGAATGAAAGATTTCTTGTCAAGAGTCAGCAAAGTGGCTTCTCCTCCTCCTAATGGGCTGGAGTCCTCTCACAACTCTAAATCTAATCTTACTTTGTCAACGGTCATACATTTTTGAAATTTTCTCCTTACATTTTGACGTGGGGGGAGGTCTGAATTTGGAGAGTGGCCTCTTACGATATATTATGGACCACTAGCACACTTCTTGTAGGGAGATCTAATGTTTCGTAATGAAATCGTTGTTTGAATGTTTTCTTTTCTTTCTATTGATTCCAGAGACATTCAAAGATTATCTACCAGCGCGGCCAAATTGTTTGGAAATTTTTGCACGATATCTACTGCCCCACTTCAGTTCCATTGGTCGAGAGGTGCTTAAACTGCAGAACACAATATTATTTAAAGAAAAGCAGCAGGAGATACCACGATGACATGACTGACGATTTTGTATGTAAAAGTCTGGAGTTATTTTCGAGTTAAATTTATTTCCGAAATTTTGGATTTCATTTTAATGCCCACAAAAATTAAGTACAACGCAAGTCCATTGAATCTCTTCGTTCCATTTGAGAATATTCAGAGAAACTCAAACATGATCATGCCACACATACAGTCACAACATTCATTTTAATGATGGCCATTCGTAACAACCGTCTTGTATCCTTCGGGATTCATTTGTTGCCATTTCCAGAAATCGGAGCCTGAAATTTTTAAAATTCAACAAATGAAATGGGGGCTCTACACTCTCAATGGATTAGGGTAGTCTTACACATTTCCTGAATACTTCTCGTTGCCTTCCAATTTAACTCTTTTTCAGCCAGAGATCTGAAGAGAGAATACAAAAATTTTAGAGACGACAATTCTTTCCCTTAAAGAGATCAGCAAAAACACTTACGGATCAGCGTACATCTCAGAAATGTCTCCAGCTCTCCGGGGCTCAACTTGAAACGGAACCTTGACATTATTTATCTGTTCGAATGTCCTTATCAATTCCAACACCGAAACTCCTTTTCCAGTGCCCAAATTATACATCTGAAAGGAATTCATCAACATCATCTCGAGATTCTTTGACCTGCAACACCAACTCATACCTTAACGTTCAAGTGTTGCTTTTCCAATTTTGCTAAAGCAGCAACATGTCCAGTTGCCAAGTCCATAACATGAATGTAATCGCGAATACCTTTCGAAAGAAGAAATTTTTTCTTAGCCAGCCGTAAATGGGCAACATTCTGCTACCCAAATGAACCGTGTTTACCTGTTCCATCTGGTGTATCATAGTCGTCTCCGAAAATGGTCAACGATGGTTTTTTCCCGGAAGCAACTTGGCTGATAAATGGCATCAAATTCGTAAACTGTTTGGTTGGATCTTCGCCAATCAAACCAGATGGATGTGCACCCACAGGATTGAAATATCTCAATGCGATGATGTTCCATTTCTGTGTGTAACAAAAGTGTGTAACAAATTGGCATGCTGAAGAAAGGAGAAATCGATTTCTTATCTTTACCTCATTGGAATGGCTCACATCTTTCAGCATTTCTTCGATGAAATATTTAGTTTTTCCGTAGACATTGGTCACTCGTCGTCCAGTTTCCTTTTCTTCAGTGATTGGTAGAGATTCGGGCTCGCCATAAACTGTACAAGAGCTCGAAAACACCAATGTAAAACAATTGTACTTTTCCATAACCTAACAGAAGATATGAAATAGTTATTTGCCAGCAGGTTGGGAGGTAACACCGCCATGAAAACATGCAGAGTGGTCAAATTACGAGGAAAATTCTGTAATTTTATCCCAAGGCATGAAGAATATGTTTCAATTTTACCTCCAACAAGTTGATCATGCCAATCAAATTGTTCTTGTAGTACATCATTGGGTATTGCATTGATTCGCCAACAGCTTTCATTGCTGCTAGATGGATAACGGAGTCAATTTTGTGCTGAAAAAATAGATAGAAAGATTTTATGACATTGTTAGTGTAACAAGCCTGGGTCTGTCTTGATAGAAAGAACACCACACATTTTAGATTGGTTGACAAGTACAGTCCATTGACCTATACTAAAGATTTTAGTATTTCTTCATTAGTCAAAAGTTCGTTGTGTATTTGTTACAATATCAAATGCGCACTCGCACACTACCACCACATCTGAGATCGTGTAAATAGTCGATTTACATACCAAGGAAGTAATTTGATATCTTGTATCCAGATTAGTAGAAGTGTCGTTATAACGAAATATCGAGTTATTACCAGTGTGAAGTATGCTATTTTACTTTACGAGCGAGGTAAAGGGTTTCCACTCGTGAGAGAATGGCCCCATTACCTCCCCGACAGTAAAGTAAATATTTTACTGCCTGCTCCGCACAGAAGTTGAACATTACATAGCAATATGCTCGTTGCTAAAGTGATTCATTACATGGTGAAACATTTTCATTTCATTTCTAATGAATTCTTATGTGAAATTCAACCTTCGCAGTTGTCAGACAGTAAACCAGACTACATCAGATGCTGCTCACAAGTGTTTTTCTGAGCAACTTGCTTCGGTAACTGTTTCTCGACATGTCGAAAAGGCAGTTATGGAATCGAATTGCTCAAAAACCTGCTGCATCCTCTTTACATGCTCAAGAGCATCTAATAAGTTAATCCCTTCAAAGATCCATTTGGAATTCCAATATATCATGATAATTACAGAAATGTACATGGAGTCGAATCAAAAACAGCGCGATATCGTCTGTTCCCATATCACCGTCAGTTTAGTTACTTTAGATAGAAATCGATTGACGACATTGTACTATCATCGCATCACCCACAAAATGTTAAGTGGGCCGCACGGTAAGTTCTGAAGATAAGTTCACGAAAATATTAATTTACAGACTTCACTTCAACAAAAACTGTTGATACACAGTTGGCAAAACGTGAAGTTTTAAGTACGGTCCTACACTTCATTCGTAACGTGCAGATCATCGAATTAACTGAGAGATAAGACAATTTAAAACTTGCATTTTTTTATCAAATCAGTTCTAAAATAGCTTCACAATCGGCAAAAGATTGCTGAGCCCACTCTATTTTCTACCGATTGACGCACTTCTATTGTTTTGACATGTTTTTGAATTGCCTACGATCGAAAGTAACTTATTACACCATTGGCGATGAAAATTTACGACTTACAATTCGGATAGATGAGATTACGTTTAGGGTTTGGGGATTGAAAAGTCGTGAATATTTCAACGGAAGGTACCGAATAGAGATCACAATCAAAAATCTGACCTTTGCTAGATTTATTTGATGACTGAGTCAAAAACATTAATTTGATGCAACCGAGTGATAAATGCATTTTTTAGGCCGCAGGTCAAGTGTGGCAATCCACATCGTGTGCCATAAAAATCATTTCTCATCGAGTGGCGTACAATGTTTTTCTCAAAAAAGGCGACGGAAAGTTTCTCATTTTGTCACTGAGTCAGAAAATAGTACATTACGTATTGGTTTGGAGATTTTTATTTTGACAATAAGTGCTCGAGCCGAAGGCAAGGGATGCAACCACAAGAGTTAAAATAACAATCTCCAAACCAGTAGGTATGGTATTTTACTCGCGAAGCCGGGAAATTGAAATTACCACAAATGTCATCAGGTAATGAATTATTTCTCAGGGAAGCAGGGAGTAAAATAAATTTTCGGAACACAATCACGGCTCAAAATTGTGTATTTTTAGTTACAGTTATGTATCTTGCAGTTAAGCTTCGGCAAAATTCAATTGCAACGTTTGATTCCTTAAAAATAATCTCATTCAGCTTAATATACTGAGATAAGAAACTTCAAAGGCCTTCAAGCTATTTCTATAAGTACCTGCACATTCTCTAAGACCATAAACAGTTGTTTCTTTTCGTCTCGTATTGAAGACAATTAAACTGGAAAAATGATTAAGAAAATTACTTTGATTTCGTTGTTGGCACTCTTGCTTTCGATGTACATCATTGCAGTTCATGCACGTATGTAGAATGTGTTTGCTAAGTGTTAAGATTGATTATACTTTCTACTTTTAATTTAAAAATTTTAATTGATTCAGAGGAAGCCTGTGACATGCACGCCGTATCACCACCCAACAATACACTTCCATCAGCTTGTATGAGGGACGAAGAAGGATGCGGTCATTATAGAGGCTATGTCCAAAGGGACGGCCGATGTCCCGATGATCATCTTTGTTGTGTCTTCCTTTGTGAACATGGTTTAATATGTGATTAATTTTGGAAGCCAATAAATTTGCCAAGTTCTTTCGTATAACTGACGAGACTTAGCAACTTTCTCAGCAATAATTTTATTTTAAATTTCTAAATATTGAGTGAACCGTCTGACAAATCTCGTTAGTTACAGTAATAATGTAGAAAGAGATGTGAATCAAACAATCTGGTCTGACACCCAACTGCAACACACCATAGTCAGTCGCACCGAACAGCGCTGTTACAGAGCAGCCGGACTGTTCAAAATTGGACCATATTTTAAGTGATAACTCCCAAAGAAGCGACGCCTCCAGCCGGTGCCTATAGTCTCGAATCATTACCAAAAAAAATGTTTTCACAACCCTCTGACAACGTACTTATTTCCTAGAATTCACATCGTAAGTAAATTTTCAGTGAATTGATGGCTGAACAAGTGATTCGAACAGCCAGAATGGGACGCTGCGATTGGTAAGGAAATATTGCGTTGCTTTCGGAATTTTAATGCGGACTTGCGATTCTAATTGAAAAGCAAACCTAACGCATATACCACTTCTTCGGTGACCGCTTGTTCCCTAATTACCTGAAGAATTCGTGATGTCACTCTTAATCGCACGCAAAATGTACATACAAATTAATTACAGAACTAGAAAGATGAATGAATATCGGAATGCACTCTATACATTCGGGTAAAGTTTTGTAACCATTCACAAATTACGCACGCACCTAAGGAGAAACGGGAGAAACGAAAAACGTGCAAAAACGTGCATAGGTGACAGGGGTCAGGGAATAGCATGAGTACAAATTCAGACTGTTCTAGAATTCTATTAGATTAGGTTCTTAGCATAGATTTCAGCCATATTGTTTCGTCGTAAACTGTGACTATTATCCATATCATTCACCTGCTAAACTAGAATTGATGATGGTGATCATTTTGACCTAGGACTCGTTTTTAACTATTTTGACTTTAGCATACAAATTGACTCAGCCGCTATTATTCGTAGAGTGTGTGTGAGAGGCATTAACTAGCGTTAAGCCAAGTATAGCATTGATGATGGATCACCATAATTGAATCAACTTAATCGTTCTAATATAAAATCGAATGGAGTAGAGCGAATCTTACAATCATTAAGCACCTAAATTTATAACAATCCATTGAGATTCTCGCGTTTCGCAAAACTCATATTATCTGCAACAATCTAACGATAGAACGGCAAAAATGTTTGGTTCTAAAAATGCTAAGCAGCCTATAGATAAACGGATAGCGGATAGATTGACGCATGAAAAAGTCCACTTTTCGCAAAGCCGTTGCAGAAAATTCATTTATCGCACATTTCGTCACTGACTTAGGAAAAATGTTTTTACATTTTAGGACACAATCTCGGCTCACAATTGTGTATTTTTAGTAACATTTATCTTTCGTCATATTGTTAAGCTTCTGCCAAAATCAATTGCGAAAACATTTGATTTCTTAAAAATAATCTTTCAGCTTAAACTGAGATAAGGAACTTCAAGGGGCTCCAAGCTGTTTCTATAAGTACCTGCACATTCTCTCCTACCATAAACAGTTGTTTCTTTTCGTCGTGCATTGAAGACAATTAAACTGGAAAAATGATTAAGAAAATTACTTTGATTTCGTTGTTGGCATTCTTGTTTTCGATGTACATGGCAGTTCATGCAGGTATGTGATAGCTTTTGCCAAGTGGTAAAATTGGTTCTCTTTTCTACTTTTATTATACATTTTCAATTGATACAGACGAATATTGTGACATGTCTGCCGTACCACCACCCTACAATGCATCTGAATCATGGTGTTTCCAATATTTGGCCACATGTACACAACTTGGAGGTTATCTCGAAGAAGCAGGCCGATGTGCCACGCCGAATTACATTTGTTGTAGGTGGTGAAAAATGTGATTAATTTTGAAAGCCAATAAATTTCTAATCTGTGTCCGCTTTGTTTCGAAAAGTGCAGCTACTCAGAACTACCAATATGCATTTTTAGACCCGTACGAAGTACGAGGGTCTCATGCCTTTACTCTTACGTTTGTAACACGTCGATTCCGACTCCC
>JANTFA010212295.1:0-16947 GCA_026413405.1 Phytosciara flavipes
AACACGGAAAATAAACTAAAAATAGAACGACAGAAGTGGAGAACAGGAAAAGTGTTTGTCGAAAGCGTAAGCTTCAAACATAAAGTTGGATATGGTAAAATATATACCAATCCCTCCGTACATGTAATATTCAAGATACTTAATATCCGAAATGGTGTATTCGGTGTACATTCATTCTCTGCATTTCTTTTTTCTTCATTTGAGTCACGTATGGAAAAATGCAACAAATAAAAGGCTTTGCGTGACACACAGCAGAACTTTCATTTTAATAATTCGTTTCATGGAGGGTGCTGAGTTGACTTTTAAAACACAAAAGTAATAAATTGGCTGAAGCGTTGCCAGAAATTGTATCGAGTGGGAGGGAGAGGAAGAAAACATACCAATCGATAGTTTGAATGAAATTTGACAGAAAAATAGAAAAGAAATGCCATGTCGATGTCATGAAATTCGGGACATTCAAATTTAGATTACTAATTGTGTCCCGACGTGACAAGTTTAAATAATTGGCTCAATTCACTCCTATTTTCTATGCATGAAATTATGAGGGCCCGGTCGTGCGTAATGACTCGTATGAGGCTTGAACGTAAAGAAAGCCATATGCCCAGTTTAATGAGTATCCAATCCGATTATACGTATTGAAGAACGTTCTGATCGGCCATCATCCGTGATTGTCATACAATCAATTTATCGGCTACACATTCATGAACGTTTTATTATCACCCAAAACAATAAAAATCCATCTCTGGAATTCATTGCTGTCTGGTTACCAACTTGATACACAACGAAATATTGATTTGACAAATAGATTGCCTCAAGGAATACAGTAGTATCGAACATTCATTGGACAGTAGAAATAAATGAAAAATTTGATTTGTTGTAATGACATCTAATTCTAATAATGGAAGGAACATATGTAGACCATCCTCACCATTCCGCACCATCCTGTTCCTTCACTTCGAAATGATTATACACCGATTCTCAATCGCATCAAAAATTCCAATATAATTAGCCCCTGTCTGATTCGTATAAATACAATGGCTCCATTAACGCTTGCATATTGCATAAATGGATGATTGTAACGACCAATATTTACCAAACTAAAATGTCGCAAATTTAAAACGGAAAAGTCAACGACCATGTTCAATGAAAATCGCTATATGCATCACCACCATTTTATCCAATCAAATTTGCACGTTTCCCTATACATTACAGAACATAGTCTAGAACTAAACACGTTTACCCCCGAGAAGCTAACAAATTATATTTTGTCGATTCAATTATCATTTCGGAAGACCACATTTTCATTTGCATACACCATGTAACACGGTGATGAGTTCGTTTCCCGTTGTTTTTTTTTATCAATTCAGCCTCTTTTACACTCCCAACTCAAATGTATACATAAAATGATTCGCTCACCACTCTTGTCTACGTATAGACATAGATGGATAGATGGATATAAAGTAGCGGCTTTTCATCTATAGCACTTGGTATTTTATGATATGGACATACACATGACTCATAGTGTTATTTTATGCCATGCACATTGGAGTGGTTGTTTTTGAGGTGTTTGAATTTTACGACAAAAAAATAATGAAATTGTGGCTTTTGCTGTATTACAGAAAACTTTTCGACATTGCTGGCGGTGTCTTTTTGTTATCGTGTGGGGTTTGGGTAGTTCTCTTTTTGTATTATCTTAATAACAGAACCATTGAAATAAAAATGAGACCATTTTTACACGGCTAATTTCGTTGGAACTATGAAGAGGCTAGTAATTCTGGTCTTTGCATTTACGGAAACTCTTATCATCTCTGTATCATAATATCCTCGTTAAACAGCCACAAGGAATTGGGCACTGTATTTTTGTTATTCACGCGATTTGGAAAAGTTTCTATCGACACAAAAATGCTAACCAAATCAAGAGATTACTTAACTCGAAAGAAAGTTGAAGATTCTCAACAAACTCAGCAATAATGTGTGCTCATTCAATAAGCCCTACATTTTACGAAAAGACGGTGTTTGGGCAAATCAAATCATATCAACTTCTTCTCGAGTTCGTTTTTGTTTGTTTCATTTTGCAAGCAGAAATGGCTTGGGACAAAATTGCAGAACTTTTGTCGTAATTTGGTCTGTTAGGTATGAAAAGTTGTAGCTCTTTCATGTGTTCGTTGTGAACAACATTACTTCCTCCTCTCAATCGGCCATGAGAAAATTGCGTTTTCCTTGTGACCAAGTTCTGCTAGTTTTATCTTGATTTGGTTTCTTTGCATGATATGTTGTGTACGGTTCTGTTGAAACCTGTTTAGAGTTGAGCGGGTGGCCCGAATTGGCTCTAAAGCCAGACCCGTTTCAATTTTACCGAGTTTGTCGAGTTTATCGGGCTCACGAGTTTCAAAAATTCAATTCACGTCTTGGGCTTGGGAAAGGCTTTGAAATAACCTCAAACCACTCACTAGTCAATATACGAAGAATGTCTTCGTTTTTAATGTCTATTGTGGCTAATGATTGGAGCACTAACGATATTGTGATTAAAAAACGCCCTATCACAGGCCTCCAAGTATTCACTGTTCGGAGGTGGACAGGTCGAAGGGTCTGAAAATTTGGTTTTTTGTCAATAACGCGTTAACAGAATGAGCAAGATTCGTGTCGGGACAAATCATTCTAGTTGGGTCGGGTCGGATTTTAATTTTATCGAGTTTACCGCTTTTACTGGCTACCGGTTGACCGGTCAAAAATTCAATTTGTGTTGGAATCGAGTTGGATCGTGGGTTTCGAAAAAACCTCGAACCGCTCATCTCTCTCAAAAATAGCGGGCGAATTGATGTTTTCGTCGAGAATAAAGGTTATAGCCATGAAGAACGTTATGTCGAGGTCGAGGAGAAATAGGGAATTCTAACTCTCCACTCGCGAAACAAATAACTATACACTCTCTCTTGTCGAAGGTGCTTACTGTTCTTTGATACTTTGGGAATTTTTGATATTTCTTATCTTAAGTAACACCGAGGGGTGGCGCACTTCTGAGGTTCATGAACTAAATCAACTAAATGAGACTAAATGGACTAAATGACACAAAATCAGCTTTATTTGGAGTGATATTGGTGTATTGAAGTCTTGGTGTCGAGTGTAGTGCGTTGCATTCGTAAAATAACCGAAAGCCGTAGCGGTTGTTGTTGGTTTTTTTACACATGGTACAATACGATACGATTTAGTCCAAGAAGTGTGTTACGTCGAATATACTGTTCTACGACCTCGAGAACGACTCTAGAGATACCGACTACAAAATTGACTAGATGGCTAAACGACTAAATGTGGACTAAATAAAGTGAGCCACCCCTCGAGTAACACCCTTGGCACTCGTGCTTAATGAACAGAGAAAGTTGTCGGTCGTATAATGTGTTTGATTGACATTATTCCTTGTTCATAAAGAATGGTATCGGCTTAGTGGAATGTAATTATGATCAAGTTAAAAAGCCCCCCCTAGAACACATCCCAAATCTTAAGTGATTAGAACCATAAAAGGAAATCAACGCCACCAGTGACTTTCTTTAATAAGATCGATCCAGTCAAAATATTGTCAACATTTTTATTTTACTACAATCTTCGTGTAACCAAAGTGACTACGAAAATGTATAGACGTCGTATTGTGTGTGTGTTTCATTTTGTAGAGTAGATAGAGCGAAAGACACTACTCCAAACGTTTAGGTATTGAAATTCTGTTGTATCATCGTCTGACGGAATTAATCGTGAAAGAAAGTCAGACAAAGAGATTTTAATGAATTGCATGCGAAAAGTATAGCGAGCTAAAAAAATTGTTTTCATGAAAACTTTAACTCTGTTGACAATGATAACTAGCTGATGTGTATTAAATAGCAGAGATGTTTTACTTGACCTTTTTCGATACGTACACCGTCGTCGAATCAAAACTTATTGTTATGTTACACACAAACAAAAAAAAACACGAAAACACATTTACCTTCATTTTCTTCGTCAATTTTCAATGCCTTTGAGATGTATTCAAAAGCTCTGCGATGATGATGCTTTTGTTTGGCTAACAATGGGTCGCCCGGTCCTGGTCCCGCTTTCGGTGCTGACATTTCATTTACTTCAGCTGCCTTGGTCGCACAGACCACAATTTCAAGATCTTTCTTCCGATATGGCCGATAAACAACTCGATAACTTGTCGTAAAAATATATCTAAAAATTACAAACAACTGATACAAAATGGAACGTAAAATGTTGAATAAACAAATGATGGGAAATGAAACGATGTAAATGTTTTGTTTATGTATGTTGGCGGACGACGTTCGCGGCAGATCTTGATCGGGTGTTAAGTCATTGGATGTGTTTTCACTAGTTTCACCATTTTTACCAGATGATTTTTTCACTGGCGACTTTCCGGAACTTATGCTCGGACTTTTATTTCGAACCATACGATGGTATTTTGAACCCCGCACGCAATGTGTGGGGTTGGTCGAACTTAATAATAATCTACACAAACTACACGAATTAACCGCGCGCGACCTATCGATTTTGTGTATTGGACGATGACGAAAATGATATATTAAACTGATGGTCTGTCTACAGTGTGTTTCGCGTAAAAATAAAAAAATAAAAATCTCTGCTTCGCACACACCAAAACCTCACGAATATTTGAGACGAACTAAAGTTTAAATGGCATCTTTAGGTGTCGCAATTTATGATATACGGTGAATTCCACGCGCAACGCATGACAATCACAAACAAATCACACGAATGTAGAATGCGGATGCGCGTATTGAAACAAAAATTATGTTTGGATAGAATATTGAGGAGAGTACAAAGAGAAAGTTGGGATCAAACGTCGGTCGTTTCTATCTGTCAAATTGTTTTGAATTATTATGTTTTGAATCACAAATTTTGTGTCTACTTAATTGAAAATTGTGAAAATAGAAATGAGGACAAAAGAATTTTTTGTTTAGATCAATTGAAAAAAAATCGTTTGACTGTTTTAAACGTCATTTTGACAGATGGAAAAGACCGACTTTTGATCCAAACTTTCTCAAATGAGCAATTCTACTTGGACCATTTTGAAAGCGTATATTACGTACATTATAAGCCGGAGCGGATTTTGCATTTTTGTAGCTTCGAACAAACTCATCCTCCTTGTTTTATGGGAAAATCAAAAATATCTTGCAAAATCCATGTGCCGCCAAATAAGTGGCCTGGCTAATATACTGGTGAGGTCCCATCATCCGCCATTTTTTCAGATAAATGGTGTCACACCTTTCTTACACAAAAAGAAACTCAACACAGCCGAGTATGTATGACGCGGTGAAATTTCTGTATGAAAAGTTATGTGTCAGCTGATTATATGATTGGCGGGACCTTCACAGTGTATAATCTCTCCACTTTCATTAGAAGAATTTGAACACGTCAAACAAATCGGACTGTGATCAGTTTTTTATATGGAAAGGGAACGTCACCGTTTATCTGAAAAAATGGGGGACGGCTCTACCTCCACAAAAATATCAGGATCAACTTTGTATGGCTCTACAAAACACTGTGGCTATACAAATGCTGTAGTACGCAATTAGCCAAATGAGTCCTTCATTCTGTAATGGAAAACATTCTCAGATTTTATACCAAATTCGGCACAATATTCTAGAATCCAAGGCTGTAAACTTGGACATGTTATATGTGGGCCGCTAGTTAATGGTGAGAACCTTAAAGGCTTTATACCGCCATTGTTCTTATCATCGAATGTCGTGTGTAAGTCGATTATCCACTAACAGTACGCAGCCCTGAACACACGCTTTTCTGTGTACGAAAAAGAATTAACCAATTGGTATGACGTAGTGCGTTTACCTGTTTCTCATTTATCCGCATAATCTCTCACAGCCTATAGACTTGGCTATAACCACCGTCACAATCATTGAAAAGAAAACATGAAGGACAGTAAGAAATGATGTCAGTGTGTTGCATGGAATTCACCCTATACCAAATTGACAGTCAACCCGTAAATGTCAGATGAAACGTCAAAAAGCCTTCGCACATGCATTTTGTCACAGAGAATTTGTGGTGTTGATTTAGTAAATAAAAGCAATGTCTTCGAGTGCAGAATCAAACAACGAGGATGTTCCAAATGAGGATAGCAGCCAGGACGAAGAATCCGACAGTGAAAGAGTAAAACAGCAATTTTTCGGTTGAGACTAAGTGGTTGTAGCATTAAATTTTAATTTCAGTTAAAAATACGCGATGAACTGAGCTCAATGTCTTTTGAAAATCTGATCAAACTGAAGGAGAAACTCGGTTCAAAGGTGTACAATGAAACTGTGTTCGGAGGAGCCAAAGAACGTGTCAAAAAGACGGTGAAAAAAGATTTCAAACGTGAAAATAAAAATCGACCACGAGAAACGACTTCGAAGCGACCAGTTCCACTATTGGGTAACGAGAAAGTCAAAGCAAAGGAAGCGGCTCGCACGATTCGTGATCCTAGATTCGATCCTAACTGTGGTGAATTCAGTGCGGAGAAATTTAGAGAAAATTTTGGTTTTGTTGCCGACATCAAGGCCAAAGAATTGGACGAACTGAAGGCACAACTGAAGGAAAGCACAGATCCGAAAGAAGTCAAAAAGTTGAAGTATTTGATTCAACGGATGCAGAACCAGAATTTGGAGGAAAGGAAACGGAAAGACCGACAACATGTATTGGTCGAGGAGAAACAGGATATTAAGCGAGCGAAAAAGGAAATGCAAATGCCACATTACAGCAGCGCCAGTGAGTTCTTGTCTGCACATTATTCGTGAGCAATAATCTCATTATTGACCTTCGTTTCATATTTCAGAGGAACGAAAAGCACGTCAACTCGTCTCACAGTACATGGAATTGAAAGATTCCGGGAAGCTGGACAAACACTTGGAGAAACGACGCAAAAAGAATTTGGCCAGAGACCGAAAGAAAGTCGATTTCGATTAAAGTTCCATTTTACTTCCAATCCTATTCGTCTTTACTATAAACATACTGCTAACACTATCCCGTTCGTAACATTTTCGCGTCCCGAGCTTCTTGAAGTTGTTTCCGTTGCTCTTCCACCACGATTTTCCTGTCATCTAAAAATTGTTGATACTCCACCGGATCCAAGCTATCGACTATTTCAATGCCTACCGTTCGTGCTGCACCAACTAACATCTCACACATTTGCTGCATAGAAGAAACAACAGTGTTGGTTATCCGTTCTCATTTTATATCAACAAATGGATGGCATGAAATTTACCTGTAACGTGAGCAACGCATTCGGTGGATCAGCTATTTTGATTTTCGCAATTTCGTACAAATGTTTTCTTGTGATTTTACCAGCCACTTCCTTTCCCGGATACATGGCACCGCGCTGAATGCCAGCGGCTTGTTTCAAAAAAAATGTAGCCGGCGGTGAATGAATGACCAATTCATATGTCTTTTCTGCCGCATTGGGCACGATCCGGCATGGCAGAGGTATTCCTTCTCTAAGATCTTTGGTGCGTTGATTGAAGTCTTTACAAAATGCTGCTACGTTAATTCCTCGTTGGGCTAACATTGGTCCGAGAGGTGGACCAGGAAGTGCCTTTCCCGCTGGTATATTTGTTCGAAGTTTTGAGCTATGGTCAACCTTCCCTACAGCTTTCCTCAACACTCGACCCACTTGTTTGGACATTTTAGAGAAACCGTTTTTAGTTTACACAGTCAAATCAAAATCACTTTGTCTTCCTTAGAGTTTTATTTTGGGGTTACTTTTCAGTCAGTTCGTGCTCTTCTTCATGTAAGTGAAACGTCAATAAGAGGTTTTCAATGTACATATTGCCGTCAATATGGCGGCGTTGTTTCGAAACATTTTTCATGTTTTTTTGATTGTGAAAAAATTGTTAGATTTTAAAGGCTAGTACACAGCTTGTGAAAAAAGTCTGATAAACGCGTGATAAATACAAAATACATGTCATCATGCCTGCGCAGATGCATCTGCGCATGTATGAGAAATGTGTGAATATCTGAAGATTGCAATTTTTCAGACTTTTATCACGATCTGTGTACCCATCTTAAGGTCACGAACTGGTAATGTTCTGGGCATCTAGAGGGCAAATCTAGCAAAAACCATTAAGTCCAAGTCTGAGTCCTTAAGCAGAAGCAAACGCTTACTAAAGTGAAAGCGCTATTCCTTTATTCGATAAGATTCCTTGATGGAAAACTGTCATTTATTGCATCACAGATGCATTATAAGCAAGATATCGTCTCGAAAATTAATCGATCAATCTACATGAATAAAATGTTAGCGGAGCTCTGTGCTACAAGTTTCGCTGTACAGATCCACTTGGACTTAGCTATTCCGACTTAGAATTTGGGCCCAAGAAGTGCCCTCTGTGCGTCGCAATATTTCTTAAGGAGAATTTTTACGTGAAGACAACTTTCTGAGTATCGAGGCTGAAAGCGACACCCAGACCGATTCCATTCATTTTAGAAGTTCCATAAGGGGTAGCGCCACACTTTTCCCTGAAAGAGTTTTTGTTGGGATATCATTCATTTTGGAAGATAATGGGCTACTTATGTCTGAATACCGAAATAAATACAATTCCATCGAAAAACCCGATGGAAGTTGTAGAATTCCAGAGAAACCACCTGGAATCCTAGCAGCCATGGGAGTAGGTTTCTTACGTCGAAAATAACCCGATTCCATCGAAAAAAGGCCATGTATTTTTACGCAAAGAAAATTATTCTGAAAATGCATTTTGCAATAAAATGAAATTGTGATTAAGTTTGGTGTAGTAACAATATCCAATGGATTTCTGGTGACCTGAGGAACGGTCCTGCAAAATTTCATGAAGATTGCTTGTCGAACTCCCGATTTACATCGTCGATATAGATAGACCACGAAACATACAGAGTAAGTTGAAAGAACTTTATTGTTTTGATATGACGGTTTTTCATGTTTTTGTATTGAAAATGGTCATTTTCAAAACGCTATATCTCCGGTGTTTCTGCACCAAATTTAATGAGCGATGGTTCGTTCTCTTCGAATTTCAAGCGCTATCCGGCCATGATGCTATCCGGAGTAGTTTCATTGTTAAACAATAGAAATGTCCGTCTACTTGAATTGGGAACGAATGAATGGATGAATGAACGTCTTCGATTTCTTGGATCGTCTCTTGATACCACCATAGCTATATCCATAGATCTTATTGACTGAACCTGCACCACGACTTGCCATTTTCGTTAACTCATCCGGCACGAATTGCTTTGCTTCCAAAAGCACAGCAATTAAGTCCTCCGCTCTACGGGCATTACGGTCAGTAAAGAATGTGTGTGCTGTGCCAGTTGTATTTCGCCCGGTACGACCTATCCGATGAATGTAATCTGCTGATGTATTTGGATAATCGTAGTTCACCACCCAGGTGACTCCATCGACATCTAATCCACGGGCAGCCACATCTGTAGCCTAATGAATGTTCATCAGAAACGGTGTAATTCACCGAACGGTGGCACATGTTCTCGGTTGCATGGCAAAGATAAACTTACCACCAAAATGTCTAGGCGTCCGCTGCGGAATGAATTCAATATATTGTTACGATGGAACTGGGACTTTTCACCGTGTATGGAACAAGCTCGAGCTCGTAAGCCGGATCTCTGAATAAACCGGGCCACATGATCGACACCAAGTATTGTTTCGGCAAAGACGAGAATCTTCCCTGGCTGTTTGTTTTTTTCGTAGATTTTTCCAAGTAGAGATAGAAGTTCAGCTTGCTTGTCGGCTTCGTCACACACTTGCACCACTTGTTTAATGTTGTGATTGGCACACAGTTCCGTTGATCCCACGTTGATTTGTGTAAACGTACCGATGAATTCTTCGGCCATTTGACGAACATCTTTCGGCCTACAATAAAGTTTTAACCTCGTTGATTGAGTCGTTACTTTCAAGAAATTTTGAATGAATAAACTTACCAAGTGGCTGACCAGAACAGGGTCTGTCGATCGGGACGAATTCTTTGTAAAATATTTCTGATTTGTGGTTCGAATCCTGTCGAAATTTCACTTTGGAAACAAAATCCAACATTTCAATTGCATTGAGATCTTACCCATGTCAAGCATGCGATCTGCTTCGTCGAGTACTAAATACGTGCATCGGTTAAGGTTCGTCAATCCAGAATCAAGCAAATCGATCAGCCGTCCCGGTGTCGCAATTACAATTTCGCTGCAAAATTTTCATGTTCGTTTGATGGTTGAGGAATAGAGCAGGAATTTTCAATGTGCTAAACATTTTACCTTCCTCGATGTAGGGCATGTGTTTGTAGAATAATATCGTCACCGCCACACACACTAGCACTTCTTACGTTGCACGGTGCACCAAATTCATCAGCAATTTCTTGGATTTGTTGTACAAGTTCCCTAGTCGGAGCCAGAACGAGAGCGATGGGACCCTCACCTCGGTTCAATTCTTCCTGATTCTTTGTGTGTACAATGGCCGGTAGAATATAGCCCAAAGTCTTACCGCTGCCCGTTTGCGCAACACCAACTAAATTTTGTCCGCTCAACGCAATGGGCCAGCATAGGGACTGTATCGGTGTCGGTGTCGTAAAATCCTTTCCCTTCAATTTGTTTTCTATATACTTCGGGAAGAAGACTTCATCGAATGACAATATCGGGCTCGGTGTCGGTCCGCTGACAGTTATTTTATGTTTGCTGATAAACTGGTCGATGTCTTCTTTCGGATGGTTTATGTCCAGTGGCCTGTAGAAATTCTTAGCGAATGGTTTCCAGTCGGGTGTCTCCTCGTTTAAATTGTAGCGGCGATCTTGATTACGATTGAACTTTGGCTTGGCGAAGTTGCGTCGCAAATTGCGACGAGGCACATCCTCGCCGTAAGTATCATCGTCTCCAAAATCTCTATATGTCGAAAATCGTGTACACAAAGCTGGAAGATTCGTGTTGCATTTGATGGCTTTGGATGCACAATGTTTCGCGAACACTGTTCGAGCACAAATTGTCGACAATGACCAGAGAAACATTGACGAGGTAACGCTGTAAGCTAGAGTGGAAAACATTCTTTATCATTGACTATCGACAGTCTACGACTAAAAGAACAAAATGAGCTCCCACAACATGCACAGATATCATTTCATATCAGCCGGTTATTATTCCATCTAGCTGCACCATACTACATCAGCCGTCCAGAGGAAAACATTTCGACAATTTCAAACTTACTTTGAGATTAATTTGAAATTAGTTGAATGGTTTTCGTTCAAGATGTCTCACACTTTGTTCAGCAAATTAACAGAGAAAAACTTTTCTTTCTTTAAATGATCATTTTTAAATCAAATCAATCGCAATTGCGTAAAAAGAAAGGTTAAGATCTAAAGTTTGTAAACAGAATGTAATGACAGAAGTGACAGGAGTGTCACATGTTCGATGATTTTCTTTTAGAGTTGGTATTTGTGTGTTATCATTCGAGATTTTCAACGTTACAAATTGGCATCGGACTTTTAGAATATCATTTGAGTCAAGTATTTTGTGTACACAAATTATGATTCATGGATTTTCTAGCTACTGTTTTGCAAAATAAAAAACGAAGGTGGAAAATTTGAAACTCGGTAACATTTAAAAACGACATCGTATCGAAAATACTTATTTCTCCTACTCCTCTCATTTCTCCCTAACATGAGGAAATGAGAGAAATAAGAAATTTTCAATACGATGCCATTTCTAAATGTTACCGAGTGTATCTCAGAATTTTTACACTCCCGCCTCCCTTTTGGCTTTCGAGGATTAAAAGTCAGACTTTCTAATGTGCCATCTTTAGTGAAAATCCGGCACCATCATTCCGATTTTTCGCTACATCTAAAAGTTTGATAGTTTTCACTAAACAGTCCAGTTCTAGACAACCTGGCCCAATTCAATGTGGGTGGTGATAAGAGGTGGTGATAAAGCTATACCTCTTGCTTTACGTGGATTGAATCAAGAACTGCCATGAAAAAACGTCTAGGACCCTAACTATTGTATAGTCATCCTACCACATCATTTTCTTATGTTATTGCATCAGCGAATTGCAGAATTCAAAATCAGTATTTTCGAATCTTCATTGTCAAAACAATAAAAAGTAAACGCATCGCATACACTGGTGTCACAATGAACGTTGTTAATTTCCTAAAAGCAAACTCTCTGGATCAACTCAAATCGCAGTTTTCCATTAAAGTGAAAGAATACATCGACGAAGGACTGATCGTCTTAAATTACACAATTTTCAGTTCGGAAAATGATCCGATTGCGAAAGAGTGCCGTAGCTTGATATTAACAATTCCCGACTACAAAATAGTGTCGCGATCGTTCGACCGTTTCCTAAACTACAATGAAATGAGTGCAAGAGTTGCCGACACTACTGATGTGAATGATGGGGAATGTTATGCTAAAGAAAAGATTGACGGAAGTTTAATCAAATTCTATCAATTCAATGGTGAATGGTATGTTTCTACTCGTGGAATGGCATACGCCGAAGGGGAAATAAACAGAACCAGCGGAACAACCATTCCCGTCACCTATAAACAAGCTGTCTATGAATCTTTGGACATTTCAAACGATATCGAGTTTCAACAATTTTGCCAAACCCACAATCTGAATGGAAGCTACACGTACATTTTGGAATTGACCGGAAAGGACAATCGCATCATCACCGAATACAATCCAAATAAGTACGAACTCTGGCTGCTAGGCATTCGCAAAAATGATGCGACTGGGGAATATGTGAACGTTGATACTTGTGATCTACCAAACGAACTAATTAAGAAACCGAAAGTATTTTCCTTTCCGAGTATAAGCGATTGCGTCAATGAAGCCAACAAATTGACCGATCTGCAAGAGGGTTTTGTTATATGCAGCAAATCAACCTGGCAGCCGATATACAAAGTCAAATCATCGCGATATGTCTGCTACCACAATACCATATTGAATGGAGTCCTAACAGCAAAAGACGTACTGAAATTGATTGCAAACGAGGACTGGAAGGAATTCATTGCATATTTTCCCGAGCACAGTGATGCGGTTAATGGAAACTTAGAGCTGGTGCGTCGCTACTTTTGCACTGCTGAGGCAGAATGGCAAAAGTTGCGCGAAACGATGAAATTCAGCAATGACTTTTCGGTATTCGATGGCAAACAATGGAAATCCATTGCTATCATTGCCATTAAGAAGAAGGAGGAAAACTTCCTGGAGATTTTTATGAAACATTTTGATAAGAAGAAGAAATTGAATTTCTTACTACAAGCCATGGATGTTCGCTAAGAATTTCTCGCAATCAAATGAACGGTAGAACTTCAACCGGTAATAATGTACGCGCAGGTGGCTTAAGAAAGCAGAGAACGCTGGGATTTGTCGAAATTCAGCTAGCATCAAAGAATCAGAAGAGTAAAATGTGTCGATTGTTTGGAAATGTTTTGTGTTTTCGTAATGTCTGGACCCCTAGTCTTTCGTGACTCGGTGAATCTATCTGGATTAAAAAGTTCGACTCAGAAACATTTCAGCAACAAATTTACCTTCAATCTTCTGAGGTCTCATATTTCATTGCTACAGTCCAATGAAATTAGCAAGGTGTACCACGATGAGCCAGAAACACATTCTTGGCTGTGAGTTCGATACAATGATCTTCAATAATGTTTTCATTGTTTTAATTACATTCTGCAATGGACCGCTAGGCCCCTTCCCCTTCCGAACATTTTACATAAATTCAAAATTGGTCGATTCCAAAAATCTTTCTTTGAAGAAATCCGACCTCTCAACTTTATGTCCGTTCTCGTCTTTGAAAAACTTTTTTATCGATCTACCGGCTTTGGTCTTCTCGTTATCGTCCTCAAACGCTGCCGGACAAACAAGCTTCGACAAAACCTTTTCCGCCGTCGACCAACTAAATCGAACGATTCTCGGAAAGCCAAAATAATGTTCCGTCGCCTCTTGCAGAAATGAAACGGTTTTCGGGTCATTCGGATAGCCACTGCCAAACGTTTCATGTGTTGTGTCCAATCCTTCGGCGAATTTCCACACTTTAAGTGCATGGTCACGAGTCACTTTCGCACCTGGTAGAAAGAAAAACGATTAGGCATGTCGCATTCAATGCATTCGATAATGTGACTCACATATACTAGCGGCCGAAACGATTGGATATGTGGAGTCAGCCTTCTTAGCAACGGTAATTTGAAAATCGGGAAACAGGGCACTCAGCTTGGCTTGATATTTTTCTGGTGGTCCAACTGTGTCCACGTAAATTTCCGCTATGTTAACTCCGAGGTCAATGGCAGCATTTATTAGACCAATTGCCGAGTCCATTGAAAGTTCGTTGAGTGAGTATTTGGTTCGCTTCAGCATACTTCGACTGATGGTGTTCGGTGATATTGCTTCTACGGCCCATCTAAAACATTTTTGAGAACAAACATATTTTCACACGACTCTCGTTGCATGTATGTATGTCACGTACCCAACTGTTGTTTTTGCATATTCCTTGCGATTCATGTCGTCAAAAATAGTGTCTCGAGTCTCTTCGGTCAATTGTTTCGAATCGGCACACCCCAGCGTTTTTAGCACCTCTCCATCACTCAGCGGACAGAATGCAATACCGTAAACCATTGGGCCTGGAATATCGGGTTTTTTGTTGACGATATTTTCATTCCGTTCATATTATAATGCATCGTACCTAATACAGGACCGCGACCAGCCTCATCCACTCCGAGCATGCAGGGTTCATCTTTACACTTTTGCGGTATGTCCGATGTGTAGATTATGTTCTTGGCATTGTTTCGTTTAGCTAGGAATGGTCCCAGATCGTGCAAAGCACCAATTTTATCGGTCAATGTTTCCGCAGTTTCGTTGCTAGTATTTGCCATTACAATTATTGTTGATGTTTAGGTTCTGTTGACATGAATTTATTGCGCGAACATATTACGAATGAAGTTTGTCGATTGCCGCGTTCTTGCAGTGGTGATGGTGAAAAAACGAAACGTGCATGAAGTTGCAGTCAATTGTTTAAGCAAAATTGGCGGCAGATTATTCGAAAAGTTTGAATCATTTGGAAATTCAGCATTCTATTCTTATCTCCTTAGGTCATTCAGACAATGACAGTCCGTCGATTTCGTAAAGAACAAAACCAATATTTTTACAAAATCATTTTATTGGCTCTGCGTGCAACAGAAGAAAAAAACTTTTATCTGGCAGGTGTAAGCAGTTCGCTATCCAAGAAAGCAAAATAAAATTTCAAAAGACCTTTTGGATCTTCCAGCTGTGGATAGTGGCTGACATCATCAGGCAACACGTCACAGGAGCCTAGTGGCACCGTTTTCTTGAAATTCTGACACAAAAGCGGATTGATCGGATCAGCTGGACCAGCTATTAAATGAATCGGTTTCGTTGTACTATATTTGACGAGAGCGCTAACCCAGCGATCCTCATTTTGGAGCCGTTGATCGATGTACGTTAAAAGTTCACTCTTAACTAGATAGCCATCCAAATAACGCTGTTGTGCCCACATGTCGGACATTTCTTCTGTCGTTGGTTTGTTCGTACCGAAAATTTGATTCAAACTTGCTCGGAAGAAGTAAAAGTTGGAAATTTTGGAGAATATGAATTTTAGGTAGGGTAGTCGTAGCACCTTTTGTCCAACAATTGGCATATGTTTGCGCGGAAAAATGCCACCATTTAGTAGCGTTACTGTTTTGATGTCGAATTTCAACTGGTTATCGTTGAAACGGGCTAATAGCTCTTGTGCCACTGTATCACCGTAGTCATGGGCTAGGATGTCCACGTCGCTAATTTTCAGGCGTTTTATCAACGATTCAACAATATCGGCCTGGAATGTGAGTGGATAACCGAAATTGATCTGAAAGTTTAGGAAAATTGATGTGCACCCAAGTCTATGAAAATTTTCTTTCAAATAAAATTCACCGGCTTGTCTGAAAATCCGAGTCCAATGAAGTCTGGTGCAATGACTCGATCGAATCTTTCCTGCAACTCTGGCATCATTTTATACCAATCAAAGCTGGACGTAGGGAAACCATGTAGTAATAATAGGGTCCGTGGATTTACTTTGTCCGCAACTGAACCCTTTACATCTGAAAAAAAACCCTTTGTTGGTTCGGTACCCTTTACATAGAACTACAGTAGCATTGTCGTACCTTTATAGAAAATTTGGTAGCCTTTGAACGTAAAGTAGGTTCCGGTTTCCTTCCATTCGGTAAGAAGCTGAGAAGGTTCTGGAGGCGGATACTTGAAGAATGCGACAGCAACGCCGACAATAACAATGATGAATTTCAAATTGAAAGAGATTGCCATTGTTATATTTACAAGTCAAAACATGAAGTGAAATGACAAGAAATTGTTTACAAAATTTTGTCTTCTTTATTCGCGTACGCAACGGATTCAATCTTCCAGCAATATGACCGTCTTAGTTTCGAAAATTTTCGGTAGACGCCGTAGACATTATTTTTGAAATATTCTTATCATATCGAATGCACTATCTGCGAAACGATTAGATAATTTGTGAGATTAAGTGAATTGCATAACACAGCTAAAAGATCAAACAAGTCTTGTTTATATTTATTTGGCGGTGAATTTGCGGTGACATACGCTTTTACAGAAGATATGGGGGCATCGTGGCATCGTCATTATTCGCATGGGAATGATTTTGAGTAAATTTCATGCAAATTTATAATGCTCAAGATATGAGATGTCCGATATATAAAGTGCTATTTAATATCGACAATACGTTCAAATTTAAGACTCAGACTGTTCACGTCATATCAAAATAGTTATTTTCCTAACGCATGCTAAATGGCTTTTTTAGCGAATGAGAGGTTTCCGGCACGAGCCGGAGTCGAGGGATGGAATCGAATTCGCTAAAAAGCCTTTTAGCATAAGTTAGGAACAACGTTTTTCCTAAACGACGTCGGAAATACGCGACAAAGTCGCGATATT
>JANTFA010212406.1:0-16942 GCA_026413405.1 Phytosciara flavipes
TACCCGAGTGAGTAACCCCTCGATTTTATCGCAATAAAGGTCGATTGTCGATTTGAGGTCGAAGCCGAGGTCGACAAGACAATGTAAGCGAGGAAATACCATCATACCTACAGTGGTGGCAGTACCGTTTCTTGCAATCCGGGCCATAATCACATCTTTCCAATGCAAAACATCAACTAATTTTCTACCATGTATTCAGGGGTCGTACATAAATGACGTCACGCTTTTTCAGTGCTGCCATCAGATTGAAATCACTAATAACTCGACAAATTTGCACTTTTTGAGTCAAATGTGTTTCCGACGCCTTAAAAACATCTCCTAAATAGGGGTAGGACACACTAATGAGTCAAGAAAGTGAACACTTGTCGAGTTATTAGCGACTTTAATTTGATGTCAGCACTGAAAAAGCGTGACATCATTCGTCGTTTATGTACGACCCCTCATATGAAAACAAAAAACTTTTCTTGCATGCTAACGAACGTATCAGTTAAAAAATATCTTCACTCAGATGACATTCATGGAAAGATGATGAGTTTGGCGCGGAATTGCAAAAAAGATGATTTACCCTTTACAAATCAACAACTTGCTAATTCAACGGACAAAACCTTTCGCATAACAATAACCGATGTTGTTTCGCAATGGAAAGCTTTTAGTCTGGACTTCCGCTTTCTCGACCGTTCTCAAATTATAGATTGAATTTTAAACAGGGCCCCTGAAAATCCTCTGTGAATTTATAACTAGTCCACTAAGGCAACTTTTTTTTGTGTTCATTATAAAAAAGAAAACCGAAACTGCTATGACATGACATGTTCGAATGTTCAAATGAACATCGTTTGAACCTCTGGGTTCTGGATTAAAAGAGACTTTGCATCAAACTAAAGGAATACTATAAAACCCAATTATATCTACCACTGATGCTGGTTGATTCAGTATTATAGAAGTCAGACAACTGCATTTGGTTTATTAGTAAACGTGTTCAAATTAATGGACACGAATGTGCGGCTATATAGCCTGACAGTGAGTGGTGTACACCATATAAGTGAACGAAGTTTTATGTCGTGTGATTTTGAAAGCATTGCACCAGATTTGTAGAATCCAGATAAGTAAATGAAGTCTGTCCAATGACTTTCTGTTCAGAGGAATTATTCATTTCCATATCCTATGAAACGTTGTTGTTGTTGCATGGGGTTACTAATGGTAACATGAAAGGCGTAGATTTCAATTACCGGTCGAGCACTGGGTGTTTGTATAGTCGGTTTCCCTGCATGCATTTATTTGTCATTGCATCTGAGCAAGGTGATGCAAGGATGAATTTGACAAAAGCATTTTGAAAATGTATTTTGTCGACATAAAATTTCATAGAGGCACGGAATTTTGAAAAGCAACACATTTTCTGTTTTATGATTTACTGATTACGTCGAATTTGAATACCACCTTTTGTGGTCAAATCAGCAATGATAAAATGTCTCTCTGCGAACAGGATAGCTTGTGTAAAACGAACCCAATCTGGATGGGACTTACTCCACCGTTTTGTAATCAAAAATGATAGTTTAAGTTCGACGATGAGCAAGATCGGTCGAGCCAGAGATATGGTCGAGATATGGAGTTTTCTCGCAAATTGAGTGCATCAATACAACAGAAAAGTTTGTCAAAATCGGATCGCGAACTCGGAACTATGAGTCCATATAGTGGATCTCATGAATTTTTTTTTTGTTTGAAAGATAATGAAAAACCTTGAAGCGGTAGAGCTGTTTTTGCAACGTAAAACAAAAGTCGTTGATGTCATGGAAAGGAAAGCATCTCTGAAGTGGAGTTGGGACACTTTGCAAGGAGGACAAATAGACGTTGGACCAAGAACAATCATGGACTGAAAACCAAGATCCAGAGGCAGACCACCAGCGAGGTGGACGAACGGAATCACAAAATACATAAAAGAAAACAACTAGGAGAGAACTGGCAACAAGTAGCAACGGATCGTTTGATATGGAAGAAAATTGGGGAGGCCTACTCTCAGCAGTGGATATAAATGGAGACATGAAAGATACAAGAGACAAGTAAGATCAGTGCCGCATCTAGCATACTCAGGGCTTTGGACCACTTAGGTCTAGCGCGTCCAGGGCCTCGTTTCTCTTACAAGAGACACCTATGAAACGATAGGTATCAAAGCTACCTGTAGAAATGCCGCGCAGCCCAACAATTTCAACATCGAAAAAAAATGCATGTAATATTTTAGCACCACATTCCTCCAGCACCCTGTATCATGGTCCAATTGGTCACTATGAAGATGCGCCGCTGAGTAAGATACATCCAAAGGCAGTGACATTTCCAGGTAAATTAGCTTCAGTTTTTTTCCAGCAGACCCACTCAAACAAACAAAAGAGCTCAAATGTCTTTATACGGTTTAACAACCATCACGCGCTTTCGTTTAGCTGTGTGAGTGGGTCAGCTGATAAACAGTTGAAGCAAGTTTGTGTTGAAATATCACTGCTGTACAGAAACAGAAAATGTGTCGGTTTTCAACATTCCACCCCTGTTAAAGAGCCAAATATGGCCATGGCCATATTCATTTCAATGTGCCATCATAATTACCACTTTTACCGACTATTTATAATGCCTTCTAAACAGCTTCATACGAATCGTACAGTATTCTATACGGAACGAATTTGGCAAAAATGTGACAAAAGGTGCATACTGGTATGGTCAAATTAACAATTTAATTCGATGAATTTCCTAGTGTACAAATTGACATTCCCGACGACTCCTCGAATGAATAAATCGAATTATAAATCTCTTTTCACATACCAAATGTATATGTGCCATCATTCATTTTCATTCCATTCATAAATTTCCATCCTATTTATTGTATGAAGTGTTGTTCTGGAACAGGCCAAACAATTGCCTCGGTAAATGATAAAATGTCTATTTCCTATTAATACAATTTGTCAAATTTAAAGTTCAAAGAAAATGATTATAATTTCATCCATTGTATTATGTATATGATTTTCATTTTAATAATACACCTCGCTTTCATTGTAAAACATCTGTCACCCTCAACATAAACCAACCTTTTTTTTCTCTCCCTACAACACACATATCGTCGTCACACATTAGAGAATAGTATTATATGAGAGTGTGTGCCAGAGGAACTACTACTGTGCGTTCTATACCTAGATGTATATAGTATTAGAATGCTGCTGGAAAATCGTAAACAGAGGAAGAGTGTTACAGATAACCTTTTTTTACAATCGGGGTATAGGATCATTTATTGCAAAAAAGGATGTGTGTGTTTTCCAAAAAAAAACATATACACAATGAGTAGAGGGCAGCCATGAGCGCCGCCGGGCAATTTTGGTGAAGCGCAGCCGCCGTGTCGACTTCTGGGCTTGAGCCGGCTAGAAATTGGCTGAAGGTAAACATAAATATTACAAAAATTTTACAACGAAAACTAAATGTTCAGAAAATAAAGCTGAAGCGTATGCTAAATGTAACTAACTATTTACATCAACCGTCCATCAAACTTCACATTTCTACAGAAAGTCGTCAAAGGATTGCCAACAGAATTGAAATGGCACAAAATTTTCAGCGCTGGTTTCGAGCACTGATTTGAAAGTGTGACCTTCCTTTATTTGAATGAGTGGTTGTGAGTCTCCGACGTTATAAATTAATTTATTTGTGTTGAATAAACAGCCTAAATACACACTACACACCTCCAAGGGTAACAGTGGCCGAATCGATTTTTTGACGGAAATTGTCAAAGCTTGCAGGTGGTTCCTCGTGCCTAGCATCTGAAGAACACATCCTAGTAAATTGATGTATGTACGAATTGTTGATTATGAAACGAGGAACAAATCATCTGAAACTGAAAGAGTTCTACGACCCCAAATTTCGAAGATATGAGGTAATCCTTCATGATGAAATTTAAATCTTCTAAAATTCTCTGCAATTCAATTCAAATCCACTTTGCACCACGATGTGTTCTTTCGATGCTATGAGCGAGGGACCATCTGCATGTTTTGACAATTTTAGTCAAAAATCGACTCGGCCACTGTTACCCTTCTAGGTGTGTAGTGTGTATTCAGGCTGCAGCCTCTTTAGTGTTGACTACTGATAAGCTTTGAAACGCCATCATTATATAAAATACCTTGGCATTCCTTATTTTCACTCGACAAAATCATGTTACCTATTCCTTGTAGCTCTAGTGTGACTGAGCTGAGTACCATTTCCCGGAACGGATTCGTTTCACAAGAAGATAGCTGATTGAACCCTTAACTAAGAAAAAGTCATGGTTTTCCAAGACAACCCAAGACAACTTCAAACATATTTCTGCGAGTGTTCAGTCCATGGTGATGGTGACAATGTTGACAAATGTTTTCGTTTTTGAATTCATTTAAATATGAGTGTTTTTCGAAACCTTCCTCTCTCAATGAAATTTTTCAGTCGCCATCGACTGTTTTTTCTGACGGCGCTCATGCCTGAGTAGAGGTTGACGTTGGGATTGAATGTGCGTGCGTGTGTATACATTTTACTATTATGTTTTGTAGACGTTTGAGGGCACAGATATTCATAAATAAAAGATAAAACAATGGAAATAAAAAAAAGTGTTTCCCAGAGCAGAGGACTAACATTCCCTTGTATTGTATGGAGTAGAAAGAGAGAGTTTAAACAGTAACCTATTTGTTTGTTTATCATCATGTGAATGGAACGCTATGGTAGGAAAACCCACTAGCGCATACCCAACACACATGATATATAATACATAAACGGACAGACGATAGATGTGAACAATATCCTCGTCAAGTTTAAATATTAAAAAACAGTTTACTTTTATCAGAAAAACCTTTACAATTTATTTATGCGTTGTATGAGATGAGGTGAGTGTGAAGTTCATTGATTAAGTGTCGTTATTTGAATTAAAACAAAGGCCAGAAGAGACTTAGGGTCTGTGTTATATTTCAAAAACACACACACATAATATCGTATGTGTACGTGGGTGAAGGAAGACGTTGATTGAGTTGAGTTTGATTTGAATTTTATCACTCACTGACTGGTGAATGTAGATTTTGTAGAGATTATATTGCTTGTTCAGAAGATGTTTTCGCAGTGGACATAATGAGAGAAATCTGTCATTTTTCCTAACGCATGCTAAGGAGTTGTTCACATATGACGTCACGCTTTTTCAGTGCTGTCAACAGGTTTAAAACATCAATAACCCGAAAATTAGAAACATTTGTGAGTCAGTGAGTCCTACCTACCAAATACACCACCAAAATAGAGGGATAGTAAATAACATTGACTTATAAGAATGACTAATTTTCGAGTTGTTGGTGTTTTTAATCTGCTGACAGCACTGAAAAAGCCTTTTTTCTAGGGAATGAGAGGTTTTCAGCACGAGTCTGAAGCGAGTTCCGAAATCTAATTCACTGAAAACGTCTCTTAGCATAAGTTAGAAACATCATTTTCCGTATGGTGCCTCGGAACTCCTTTTCTCAACTCAGTGACGAAATGTAAGATTTTCGTTGATTTTGAGAAAAACGTTCTATGATAAGTAAATTGCCACACGAGGCCGAATACCCACAGTGTGACAGTTACACATCGTGGGCCCAAAAAAGCATTTATCATTGAGATGCATACAACGTTGAGGAAATAATTTTTTGGGTACACGATGCGTATTGTCACACTCGGCCTACGGTCTCGGGTGGCAAAGTACACACATCTAATGCTCACTCGATTGCATAAATAATTATTCTGCAACGGCACACTGCAATTAATACTACGTACCATTAATCTACCAATACCAACAAACCGTTCGGATATTGGATAATGTATAATCGCAGTGAACAAATTTTTCATGTGCATTCCCTATTCTGTTTGGAGTTGGAATCGAACTCAAAAGCAAAGACCTTCCTCACACACCACTAAAGTTGAAGCTTAATTGATCGACAAAACTTCGGAATGACACATCGATTCCGATTAAAATTATGGAAATTTCATCGTATATAGAACAGTGCACCGGTTGGCGCAGAGTGCAGCTCAATAGTCTGGTTGGCTTGATTGGCAAGCTAGATAATTTTTTCCTCCCCCTGAACGAATGAGTCAATTTCGATTGCACCATTTTTTCTTCAGCCCATAACGGCACGACATGATATCCCACTGCTTATTCCCATTGCTCGATAATACAAAAAGTTTTAAAGTAGGCAAACGATTAATCGACTTTATATTTAATCTGTGGACTCTGCCCAATCTCGTGTTACATATAAGCGCCGCCAGTTTCTTTAGAGAGAAAATATTCAATTTTGGCACAGTAACCAAAATAAATTTCCTACATCTAAAATTTATCGTTTTTTATATAACTAACTTAATGTTCATACTTGAGTGGTTTGAAGAAGGTAAAAAAGCAAGAATAAGAAGAAGAATAAAAAAACCTTTAGTCTAGTACACGAATGATTCTATCAAACAAAGGAGCAATCTTTAACCTGCAAAACTTTCACTTAAAATAAATTGAGCACCCTTAGGGAAATATTGTGTTGCTCAAATAAGACCTAGAGGATTCATAAATGACGTCCTATTACATGAGCAGATTTTCGCCATTTTTTATATTGATCGTTCAGCTTTTTTGTTCCTCTGTGATGCTCCTGAGATAGTTCCGTTGCGATATTTCACACTTGATGATGCAGCCAAACGATATTCCATTTTCGCTGTTCGTTTTATTAAAAAGAAGAAGAAGAAAAAAGAGAAAGAAAAAGGAAGGAGGGAAAAAAGTTGGATTATAATTTTCTTATAGCCAGCAGGTATTTCTTAAACGTCACACATCAACAAAATATGGTCTGCAAATAAATTAATTTAAAAAGACAAAACAACCAAAAAAAAAACAAAAAAAAACTGTGTGACAAGACTTTTGCTTGTTCTTTGCATACCATTCAAATGTGACAAAGTCAAGAAATTTAATGTAAAGAATTTAACTTTGTGCTCCCACGCAGCAGCTAAGAAAAATTGAAAATCAGTAAAAATAATTCAATATTTCATTTCGAGAATTTAATGTATGATTCCTTGCCAGATGTGTATTTATGCGACATGAACATGGTACACCATTTCCTTTACAAATTTTATAAAGCCAAAATGATTTCATCGGTTGATAATTTGTGTGGATTCTTTTTTTTGTCTCCAGTTCTTTTAAATGCTTGATAATTATGTTCAGTGAAAATTTGCAAATATTTTTGTTAATGTTCAAAACCATAGATTAATCATGTGAGCTCTCTAATGATTCTAGGAATTTTGCAAAGATAATCAGATTAGATTGTTCGGAGACTAATTTACTGAGGATACTTTAAAAATGTGACATGCCATGCCTACTGACATTCCACAGGTTGCATTGCACACTTTCACTCAGACTCGCATCCCATAGTTTGTAATGGAAGACCCTTCGTAGGAGCCACTCACCAATTACCTCCCTTCCGAAGTACGCACAAAATTGGTCGAATTAGTGATATTTTCGAGGTCTAGTTTCTCGCATAATTACCGGCAATTTCGGTCGAATCGATTATTTTGAATGGAATATTCAGTTTGGGGAACAGCCCATTTCTCGAGCTGATAGATGCTACAAATGAGAGACAAAAACTTCTATAGGGAAGATAGGGTCATTGATAAGAGCAGTCCCTGGGGAATCACGTTCCATGGATTACTTGCTGGCGGCCATCCGCCATATTAAATTTTGATGTTTTTTTTCGAGTAAAGTCCTCTTGATTTTGATAGACTCTTTCCAGAGTTCAATTTTCAAATTAGACTTCGTGCGGAACTGTCGAAATTGATGTAAGCAAATTTAACAAGTGATAAGTTTGAATTGAATGATTGAAAGATGCAGTGTTGCGGAGCAGTTTCAAGGTGTATGCCTTCTATACACACCTAGCTATATGCCTTGCACTACTCTCGTACGGGGTCCCCTTATGTTTTCTCAGACAATATTTTGCTAGAATGTAAAACGTTTATACCACAGACAATGCAAACTTAACTGACATATTTAACATATTCATTTTTAAAGAAGCCCTTTAACCATTTGTCTCTCAAGTAGATTCAATAGTTATATTCACATGAAACAAAGGAGAAAATGAGTTTTCATGAGTTTGAATGGATGGGTGGGCATTCAACGGTGCAACAGTTGATGTTTCCCATTGCAGAGAGGCTGAAGTCAGAGATGAATGTAGCTCGTGATCTGAAGAAAAAAAAATCGCACAAAATTCTTTGCCATGTCTAGGACCTTTTTGTTCTGCTTCTGGCCATGGAAAACAATAAATTAAAATGATAAAAAGATTTTGTGATAAAAGCTCACAGACTAGTGTGTTTTGAGCAACAAGCTTCGGTCGACGAGTGCATCATAGCCAACTTTTACATTTATCATCAATAGCTTTAAGGTTCGTTAGCAAAAATCAGAACACCTGCGATGATAGACGTACCTCTACCAGTTTACTGAACCGCTGCAAGTGGGTAGTAGCAATATGCACGTTCACAATTGAAAGTAAAAGAAAACAATGTCACCATCCTTATCGTATCATTCGATCCCGTTGTCGCTTACATATTCTCATGCACAAATGGTATGCAAATTTCCAAACGGATTGTAAAAACATTTTTGTTCGGAATTCATAAAAATAAAATTGATGTCGACATGTACGATTGTACATTGTACGATTGACAGCTTTTCTAGTATTCGATAAAAATAATTTGATGTGTGCATTCACAGAGTCGCATTTATTTGATTTTAATTTTCGTTTTTCTATATTTTTTGACGATCTTTGTCATTCCGAATGTGTTTCAATTGAAACTTTGAGTTTACTCCATTTTTATGGTCTGCAATTTGATTTTAGGTGAGGTTAAAGTGTATTGCAAGTAGACATGCACAAACATAGTCGAGTCGAAACAATGTCGAGAATTCGTTCCAACAGAAATCTCGGTGTCGCTCGTATTGAAGGATATTGGTGGCTTTAGAAATGCCAATTTTAATATCTGATTTTGAACAGGTCACATTTCCAATAAATTTCGTTGAAATCAAGGGACATTAAGGGATCTAATTGTAAATGAATGTCGATGAGCGTAGAGCACTCAGTGTAAGCTTCAGAATGATATCTGTAGCATGTTTTATCTTGCCTACACTTCTTCTAGGCATTTGTGTAATTTGAAATCTATCAGAAACTACAGAAATCGCGATTATATGAAGCAAATCTGGTACTTCGTTTGTTCGAAAGATTATGTTTTTTTTCGATTCGAGGTCTTTTACTTCATTTGTTACAACATAAATGTTTGTAAAACAATGGAACGCTACGCTCATCGTTGGCGATAACAGATGACTTCCCCGTTCCTAAAAGTCTAACATGAACACTAAGAACTAAAATTGGGCACAGGATTTGTATTGTTAAAATGCGTTTTGGAGCACCAGATTTGTAAATGTCACTCGAAACCACAAGCCGAGTTAGACAAAACACAACGGCACATAGGTTGCTTACCCGATTTTAACGAATTAGCACTATTCCCAACTTTTTTCAACCGACCCATTTGACAGATCCCTCGGGTTTTGTAATTATTGTTTCGTTGGCACTAGTTGCCACAGACTTACAGAGACTAGAAGGTTACATTAGGAGGCGCGAAATTCAAGAAAACAAAAACTTTTTCAATTTGTCACGAGGAGTGACTCACTAGGGTAATTGATTTGCCACCCTCGAAGGAATTGACGAGTAAACGCCATATAAATGAGGAAATAAGCAGAAAAATTGACAAGGAAATAAGAAATTGATTTGCCACTATTTTAGCCAGTGAATTACCCCTCGGTTTGTCATCATACTTTTGGTATGTGCAGCTTTACCATCTCGTTATACGTCAGCCCACTCGGTATGATAGGAGTTTTCGACAGTTAATCTCTTCGTTATTTTATTATTACAAACCGTTCGGAATTGCTGTCGTCCAATGTTTCTGACGGTTAAAGTAAAACCAGAATATTCAGTACTTGAAGACAGTTATCCATTTTCGTTATCTTGATTTCAGTTTACATTTGAAGTTCGCTTTGAACTATTTTGTTTGAGTTCGCTTTTGAGTGCTCTAGTAAAATATCATTATTGTCAGTATGCAATTCCATATTTTAGTGAGATATCTTTGGAAAATTAATGAATCTTAGAATAATAAACGAAAGTCGGTTTGCGGTTATAGAATGGAATCAATGCGTCTGACAACTATTGACAGAAACATTGACTTGATATCAATGAGTTAATTGTATCATATAGCCTAAAATGAACGAAATATTTTGACAAGAAATATTTCTACCGCCTGGATAATTAGAAGAGATAAAACTCCAATGTTCTCTCAAATTTCAAGTTTGTTTTAAATTTTGCGCCTTTCGAAGTAACTTTCCAGCGGTTATGAGTCTGGGGCAAAAAATGTCATTTTAGCTGTCAGAATTTGTGCGTCGTAAAAGGTGTAGATCCGGTTCTGATCGCTCGTATTATGTAAACGAACTCTGTGAGGTTAATAAAAAGCTGCTTTGGTTAATAGAAATAAATTGTTGTTCCTCTAGTTGATTTGCTTTTCTCAGATGATAAGGAAATAAGTGTCTAACTCACTCCAAACAAAACCGGTCTACGGTGCAAAAATGTAATAATCTTTCCAGCAAAGAACCAGAACTAAAATCACACACAACGAACGCATTTCCATTGACATTGATTTCATATTATATTCCGCTGTCTTATCTTTTAATGCTGATACTTATAACGAGATAAAAGGACTAAAACCGTCTCAGCCTCTCTTTCTCTCGAATGTTTCCAATTAATTTCGTTACCATTTATTTACCGCCATAATTCCATGTTCCACTAATAATACAGATTAATTGGCACAGTCATTAGTGTCAAGAAAATTCTTTTCCCATCTTCAATTATACATTGCTCCTTTTCGCCGTTTTATATCATTTAAAAGTAAAGAGGAAAAAATCCAAATAAAACGTAAAATGTCATTGCGGTGTTATCCGGTTCGGTTGTGAAAAGATATTATTATTACGTGTGCCTGTGTATGCCTGGGTATGTGTGTGTGGGGGGGAAAACGGCGCAAATAAATATAAATTTGCTGTAATCTGTTTGCATTGGAAGAAATATTGTATTGAGTTTAACAAGAGTATTAAAAATGTTTTCTTTTTTTTCCTTTCCATACAAGATCTTGGGCTATTTGTTTGGATATAATATAATAATCTGAGATATACTTGTTATGACCCAGCCCCCATTACCAAACATGTAAAATCGCACTGTATGGCTTACACTCGCCGAACCAAAGAAGAAAAAGAAGAAGAAAAAAAAATGATGGAAAATAAAGTGTGGTATAGCCCGTAGACGTTTATGTGAAATAATATATTGTTGCCTATTACCTGCCTTGACGTATGTACACGTATATGCATTCGTATAAAAGGTGTGATTGAGTACCCATTTCGTGTCAAAGAAAACATTTACAGAACTTTTATTTTGGAATAAGTAATCAGTTTTGTGTATGTTAACGTACCATACAACAAGTAAACACACGGTCGTGTAGAAAAGTGAACGAGGGTGTTTATAAAAAAAAGAAGAAGAAGAAGAAGTGAGAAAAGAACTTGAAAATGTTTATTTTCCACCCTATTTTTTTGCACTTCTTCTTCTCCATATAACCCAACCACTCGACTGGGTCGTACACTCTCAACAAAAGAAACCGCTTATAAAGTTTATAAGTAACATTTTCCACTTCTTTCCCTGCCAGCACCATCTCGTTCCCTCCACATCTTCACATCCCCACATCCCCATATATGAAAATATACTTTTTCATAATATCCGTTATGAACTTTTCAAACATATTTCTTTTTTGCACACCGTATACTATTGAAAAAGTATCCCAGGCATTATCATAGGGAAAAACTCATCTTCGTTGAAACACAAACCGATAAGGATCTAACTTATGGCGTATAAGGTAAAACCGTAAAGAACACTATTTTCGTAACAAAAGTTTATATTAAAGCATATACACCATAGATAGGGTACTCATCAAATAATCATTTTCTTCAGATTTTCGTCAGAAAGTTTTAACGAGAAGCGCTCTAATTGCTCCACAGTTCAAAGATCCGGGGTAAAATAGAGGAATACGTGGAAGTACAACCATTCAAACACACACAGCCATATAAATATATTACCTATTTTCGGAATCGTTTTTAATACAACAATTGCGATATATATACAGATCAAAGCGCTGCGTTAGTGTAAGCGCCGTGACGCAAGTCCAATACTACAAAAAAATTTCCAAACAAAAGTTGAGCCTTGGCCCGAATACTTTCCAAATATTTTTAACGTAATCTGGACATCCATACGAGTTCAACGCAGTATCGCACGTCACAAACGATTAAGATTTGGCCGAGATATTATTTTCAACGTTTTGTGATTCGTATTGAAAGTATGCAAAAGAATTCATTTCGAGGCGAGTTACATTTGCTACTGTAGAGGGCAGGATAGTCAGGGGACCTCATCGTTGGACGAGTACAATAAAGTCAGATGAAGCAGTCCAATTAGACGTATTCTCTTTCAGAGTACTGTTTCGACTTTAGCAATGCTATGCCACTATCCAAGTAGATGAGTGATCTGTAGCTAGAAACAGAATGAGTGTTTCAATCATTATGACATCCTTTATTAAGGCAGGAATCCATGATGGCGACGGTTGCAGTTGACAGATCTTATTCAGATGATTCTGCCCGAATGTCAAATATCAACGCCACCTCTGTGTGACCATTTGAAGTATGACTGTTTTCGCGGTAATTTCGATATCGGTCGTCTGAATGTTTGTGGATATGGTGCTCAAAAATTTATCCCATCCTTTTTCCTCCATTTAAAGTTCTTGATGTAGATGTAAGGGACCACTCACAAAAATGACGAATTTCAGACCCTTCCACGCCAAAATGTATGGAGGGACTTTCAAAAATGTGCGCACGCTTTTATCGGACCACCCTCACACCTGTTGAGCGTGTGTAATTTGTGAATGGCACATCACTTCGCGAAATTATTGTGAAGCGACCAGAGAAGTTACATACCAGATGTCACTTTTTGGCGCAATTTTTTAAATACAATTTTTGGTTGTGTTCAGAAACTTTTCTGATAAAATTTTCTCGTCTGGAATTCATTGGGTTCATACTCAGAGTCACTCAAAGCGTTATCCGTTCTTCTGGAAGTAGAGATACGACGACTTGCGTCACCTTAACCCACTGGGATTGTTTGACTGATCCAGATATATACAATTGGCTACAATGAAATGAAGCTATTTCATGTTGAAATACCATTTTATTTCATAGAAATTTGCACAATATGTTGTCACATAAGTGCTATACGACAGCTGTATTTTAGGATATTTTATAAATAAAAGGATTCGAAATCGCTGTGATATACCTGGCAAAACTCGCATAATAAATTTTCTGTTTTTTTTTTGCAATAAAATTGAAAATAAACTTGTTAAATTGTAGCCGTAGGCATCGTTTACCTTTGTGATGTTATTTATATTGTTATTAGCACATTATGCATTTATTTGAGTTGATGCGTATAAATGTGTTCGTTTCCGATATACACATTGTGTGTGTGTCTTTGTGCAGGGTCGTAGCTAGATACTTTCTTGAGCATCCCATGAATAAGTTCCTGAAGTTGGAAAGCCTAACACCAACTAGGGAACTCCTAATGACACATTGAAAACATAACTAGTGATATAATGTTAAAAAACCCAAGTTTAGTGTGATTTATTTTGATCCGAGGCAGAGCCGAAGCTCTCGGATACTTTCATTCATCTGAATACGAGATATCAAATTACTTATACCTCGCCTTAGAATTCACACTCGTGAGTGTTCGAATCGTATTACGAAATTGTCCCTCATGTAATGAATGACTTCCGCCGCATCCAGCGTAATCTACACTATCATGCCTGAGCAGACATGATGACAAAGGTAGATGAATCTTCACCAGAAAAACCTTATCAACAAAGTGTTCTAATGAAAAGGTGATGTATTGGCTCTGGCAATCTAATAAATTTAATGGGAAACCCCACACTTTAGAAGACAATTCGCTAAAAAGCTGTCGAGTACTGTGGAAAAATTATCTACACTCCTGTGCTATGAAGTGTATATACGCTGAGATTCACGAAGTCTCGCAATTTAAATGAAAAAACACTCAGCCATATCACATTAATCTGTTGAACACCACCTGAAGCCACGTCCTAGCTACGCCCCTGTACACATGTGTGTGTGTGCATAGATTTCAATTGAAAAGGATAAACTCTGCTCTGTTTATACGCATAAAGGAAATTTATATTTCTACAGAGAAAAAGAGCCCTCCTGCTGATTAATATTAGATTCTTTGATACGCTTTGCGGTATGAACCAGAATGCGTTGTATAAAAACTGTTGTTCGATAATATAGCACATCGAGCAATTTGACAACAGGACACATTCATTTTTTATGTACATGCACACACACAACACGCTCACCAAAATTCGGACGTTTTCAATCACAATTCTTACGACCTCTATGAGCTTATGAGGTTTTTATGAATCATTTAATACATTATAGTGTGTTGTATTGCAGGTGGTGTGTCGGGTATTTGACAATGATTTAGAAATTCGTAGGAAATATGGTCAGGAATGCTGACACAGCATACTGTAACATACACCAAACGTTTTCTGACTTTCTTCTTTCTCGCATATGGCAGTTAGAAGTTGAAATTAATTGGGATGAATGTGATTGTGGTGTTGAACCTTGTCGTTCTCTACCCGACCAGAGAAGTATTTGAATTTGAATCGATTTTAATTAATCTTTCGAACGGTCCTGAGAGAATTTATCAATGCATGAAATTGACATATTTTTGTAGAACATGCTCAAATAGTCTAAGTTCGAAATTGTAACTTAGGTTGTGCATCAATAGCACGGATAGCAATGTCTGGGTTAGTTCTCTTTCTCATTATTACTAAAGTGGGTAGACCTGCGATACTGTATCGTCTCCAAGACCTTTAGCAAACAAGTATGTCAGCAAAAAGTTGCCAACAGTTGTTTGTTGAAATTCATGAAGTAGAAGATTTTTTATGAAAAAAACCAAGTCGCAAATGTTTTTTTGGGCAACCAGGTTTGGTAACTGTATTTTTGACAAGTGCAGAGTTTGCATACCCGAGCCGAAGGCGAGGTTTGCTACTACACACTTGTCAAAAATACAGTTACCAAAGCTGACAGGATCATGCGAAAGTTGAAATCCGCATAAAAATTCATGAGAAACGAACCGAAAATGTTCCAACATGCCATGGATCATTTTCGTGGGGTGCATACGGCTAAGTAATGTTCAACTTTGGCATGGGACAGGCAGTAAATGCGTTTAATGTAAAAACTTTCATTTCGTTTGACCAGTTTTTAACATCACTAAAGCCAATGGACAGGTGCTGCGAGCCCACTCATCTCCAGCTAGAAGCATTCGGAACTGTGTATCACTGGTTCCAACATATTAAAACCACACTTCTTTTTTGACAGTTTCGATACTAGTTGTGGAATATGCGTACGTCCGAAAGATGAAGTTCATTTTTAATGGCAGAACGAATTGTTTTTGTGAGTGAAACCGAAGACAAAGAACGTGCAATTGCGTGAAGAACATGATACTGAATAAAATCTTCAGATCAAACCGAATCCAATTATGCTACCAGTGTAAAGATGTTGATCACTGGTCCTCATATCGTTCACTTTTCCAGGCCAAAAATCAAACAATTTTGATCTGGAAAGTGAGCCAAGTGATCAATATATTCACACTGGTAGCATAATTCGACATCTGGCCGGCAATACAACATCAAAGGATTGAAAGATTTCGAAATCATTCTTCTTCTGAAGTACAAATCCAATTGTAAACTTCTACGTCAATACTTAATAGCTACGCCAAATGGAAAACCATATTGCATCACCAAATTCTGTAATGTAGCAATAAAAGTTAGCATGCTAACTCTCTCTCTCTTTCTCTCTCTCTGACTCTAGAGGAAAGGCATGCTTGCTTATATGAGCATGGGTCATAAGCTATGCCATTAGTATAATTATGTCCTACGAGCTATTAATTTATTTTATTTTTTTACAACAAACATATTTCGTATTAGTTTTAAAGCGGTAATATTCCCGGCACAGCACACGTAATGGAGTTATATTATTTTGCTGGGTGTAAATAGTGGTTCATTATTTTAAATTTATGATGTTTGTTTTATTCACCAGAGCACACTAAACGGTAGGGAGAAAAAGGTAATGAAGCACACACAGATAGAAAGACTACGTTTATTTGGAAAAAGAAAGAAAATGTTAGTTGTCGTCCATTAAGTGGTAAATTTGGGAAAAGTTTGCCATGGGAAACGATGATCAAATTATGAAGTCAGTTTTTAAATTCGCAACTGCACATTTTAAATTGCACTTGCAACCACATCTCTTCTCGTTTATATTTTTTCGTAATTAGGTTGGAGTAGATAAAGTGAAATTTCAACGCTACATGATTCGGGATTCAGGGAAATTCGCTAAAAAGCCGTTTTTGAGCAAATATAAAAATTTGTGCTGACCAGTCTTGAGTAGCTGGAATGGTGTAAAACACGGGAACCCAAATTTCAAGAACTAACGTGTAAAGACTATGGAAGTTTTATGAAATTTGGAACAGTACACAGTACATTGAGTCACTCAATGATGAAGTTTTGTGGATTCATTTTTTAGACCCTTACGAAGTAAGTCTTATGCTTTCTATGTGAGTCCCTGAGTAAGTAAGTAAACTTTCTGTGGTCACTACTATATACTACCACAGATCAGAACCAATTAAGTCAGTTGTGGTTTGTGTCCACGTCTGGCTATCGGTTTTTTTCTGCAACGGTCAGGTTTCGTGGCATATCACACTGGCATCTCAATCGAGTATTGGAAAGCAAACGA
>JANTFA010212517.1:0-16941 GCA_026413405.1 Phytosciara flavipes
GGGCAGTGGTAGCATATAACAACTCATTGAGTAAAAATTAAACTCACCGATATTCTGGCAGGCGAACTACGATTTTTGTGTTGAATATTATAAGAAATGAAAGAGCTAGGAGTCTGCTGTCGAGCCGTTTATATGGCGGTCGCAACATTTTGTATTTGAACAGCACATTCAGCATAATTGGTGCTGAGGATTTTCTGGTTGGATGAAAATAAATTTGAGAAAATCTACTGCGAATAACAGAGATGGCTCTGAAAAGCATGCGCGTTACCTGTAATTGCATTTGGACTTGCGCAAAGTCGGACCCTAAATTCAGCATAAATTGGTGGTCTGACCATGCCTCGCTGTTATCGAGTATTTTCAATGACATCTTCTGTAAGGTGGCTGCCATTGTAATCATAGTGTCGTTATGCTCTCTAAATGACAAACAAACAAAAAACTGAGTTAGAGCAAATCCAAATAAACGACACAATCGACATCGTACTTTTCTCTTTGCTGTTGCTGTTGCCGCAACATTTGCGCCTTACTGTTTTTGCAAAACGAATACGAACAGTTCGCATTTTGACAACCGTCCGAGTGGCTTTCGTTAACAGTGTTCACCGTCTTGCAAATGTGACAACGACCGTCCGTTTTCTGACAAGTTTTCACATGACACGAAAAATGTTTAATCGTTTGGCACGACGCTATCTGACAACTGCGGTCAGTACATTTGAATGCATGACTGAGAGCAGCAGCTGTAATAGACGGTTCAGTTGTATCCACTGGTGAGGCACTGGGCGGTGTTACATCAATTATGCCTTCCGGTGGTGTCTGGCCGCCAGATGGTTGCATGGTGGCTAGAGGTTCGAATCCCATCTTATCCATTTCGTGAACATGACCCGTTTCCTCCTTACATTCGGCACATAAATCGTAGTCCTGTTGTAAAATACGGGTGGTTAGCAATCAATTTTAATTACGAAGCTATTTTGTTTCCCTACTTCACAGACTGTGCAATGATACCAAGAATCAGCGTGCGATTGGCAGTTGTCACATTCGTAGTACTCGTTTTTGTGCCCTTGATTGTGTAGTTCGTACAGTATGCACATCGTACTAAATTGGGCACGGCGTAGCGACGAAAATTCATAATTATTGTCTCGAGTAAAATCGAAAAAGGCACTGTGGCCGTACATGATAGCACTGTCCATTAAATTATCAGGATCTCGGATAGGCTGCGAATAGTTAAAGTTTAATAAAATGGAAAAAGTCGAAGAATTAAAGGCTTTAATCTTACAGGTAATGAAGCAGTCGATTGCGCTGAATGCAGTTGAACAGAAAAAAAGTTTTCTGCAAGCTCTGTCATTGTGGAAAATAGTTTCGAGCGAAGACTACTTTTCTGCCGGTTTATACGTGCAATTGACTCTCGTTTCCAGCTGTGTTGCCGGTTCTTTTTTCGTCTTACAGTTTTCGATTTGTTATTCATTTTCCCAAGTGTTTCTTCAAAAAAGTACGGCCAATAATCCTCATCAAAGTAGGGAAGTCGAGCAACTGCAGCAGCCTTATCTTCCTTGACCTGTTGTAAAATATTCGTATAGTTTGCGATGATGTGTTCGTTCTTTCCTTTACGGAACACTTCCGTATACCACTGTTGCAGTCTTCTTTCATCGGGTATTTTCTGATTGTCTGGCTGATTGTAGAATATGTATGCTTGACCCAAAGGTGGAGGGCAAGCCCATACGTGCAGCCATACATAGCCCAATTGTTTCGCGAATTCCATGTAGCCAAGCAAAATTTCATGATAGATGGCAGTACGATAATGTTTCGGTTGAAATAAGTTTACAGAGTCCAAGAATTCGACGTACACTCGCCGAGTATTAGGATTAGGACACTCAGATCCATACTCTTGGAGATACATTCCGAAAATGCACACATCGACATCATCGATTTCTTGAAATGCGAATATAGCTTTCGAGCGATATGGAAACAGTTCACTCAGTTCGCCCGATTCAACAAATATTTTACGCATGTGAGGCTTCACTGTGACTTTCTGATTGGCATTTAGCAACATTCTAATGTGCACTCGGCCACCATCGAACTTGTTCGCCTCCAAAAACTTTTCTACTCGCGCTTGGATATGACTGTCAAGTTTCGTCACCGGTAAATCCTTTGCTCTGAACCGATTTTCTTCTCTTTCAGCTCCTTTCATCACCAAACAATTGTCGCACACAAAACCATTGCTCCAGATTTTCTCTGAGTATAAAACGCAGATTTTATGTTGGCGTCGGCCACAGTCTCGGCAGTCAACAAGTGGTTCGGGTGTCGAGACATTGTTTTTCGCTTTTACGAATCGATTCTTTCTGATTCTGATTCGGCAGAGGGAGGAGAAATTTGTTTAGATTTTAGTTTGGTGCAATCCACTCCCAACAAAATCTTACGTTTGAGATGATGAGTCCACGGCAAGGGTAACTGTATCTCCAGGTGCACCGGTGAAACATTTTTCGCAAATGTTGTGCCTGAAATATTCGGAATAAAACACAATCCGAGTGCAAGGATGAAGTTTGGAAAAATTGCCTCGTTTGATGTGTAAGGTAGTGCGCGTTGATCGCAATTGAACAATTTTCTTCGAGTGAGCAGCACAGTTTTTGCGGAGCAAATCTATAGTTGTTACCGCAACAGTAGCCTAGCGACTGCATAACAGGATTGATTTCGAATTTGAACTTCTCGGCCAGCTGTAAAACGAAACATTTCAAGTCACAGTGGGCTGCTGTACATTTTAATTAGCATTTTGAATACCAACCTTGGTGTAGTATTCACTTCTTGGTTTCGACAGCCAAAAATTTTCAAACGTTGACCAAACATCTTCCACGTAATCCCTCGCGTCTGCGTAGTGTCCGCTCGATAAGTTGTCTCTAATTGCCAAAAGTTGAATGCGGAACGACTTCGACAGCTTGCTTGCAAGAATTACGTTCAAGGTTGGCAACAGCGCTCGCCGAATATCGCGTGAATTGAACACTAATAAGAAAACAAAAACCCGGTAAAGGAAAAGTTTGAATTCTGCAACTAAGTTGACCGAGAACGTCACCACTCACACGGGATGTTAGTCCCCCGTCGCGATTTTTTCGCATCGTTTCTGTCTGACGGCAAAGAAGCTTCTTCTCGACTTCTTTTTGACAGCAATCGTGTATTCATTTCTGCTTCCAAAATATATAACTTTTGGCACAACAGAATATCCGTTTCCGAATATGCTAATTGTAGAGTCGAATGCCACAAATGATGCAACCTTTGAGCATGTAAAGTGGACAATACAATTTTACATTGCAGAAAGCTGCAAACAATGATACTATTCAATTTGTTTATCAGTGGAGTGCAAGTCAAGGTTACGTTACAACAATAGTTTATGGCAAAAGAGTTTATAGCAAGAGAATTTATGGCAAAGAGTGTGTTCGTGCCAACATTTGATCGCTTGATTGGAAATACGAAATCATATTTCTTCTAATGTGGTTTTTAGTTATTTGCTAACCGATTCTAACAATAGCAAAGTTTGTAGTTTGCGGTCAGAGTGAAGCGAGGGCTGTGAATCGCTCAACATAATTGACATAAATCTTAATATTGCGGTAAAGTTTAACGCTGTTAGGTTAGAATATCGAAATCCTTTCTCGGTAAGACTTAACTTTAAATGAGGAGAAAGATGATTTTTCGTTAACAATATTAAGACTACAGAAATCAAAACAAAAATTTCATAATGTTCCGTGTTAATTGTACGATGAAAGCTCTACGAAACTTGACTTTATACCAATAATTACTAGCCGGACTATCTTACGTTCAGTGCTTGCTATATAATGAGGAGGTCTTGCCATCTTCCCATCAAATATTTTTTCAGGTAAATGGTGTCACGTCTCTCCTATACAAAATAAAAAAAACTCATCAGAGCAGAGGCATGGTGAAATATTTGTATGAAAAGTGGTATAAGCCGATCACCTGTTTTGCAAGACCTTCTCATTGTACATTATAGCCTTGCTTACGTTAGGGTCGAAATCTGTTCCAATAATTCCAATTTCATTTATTTCCAAAATTTCTATTCAATTTCAATGTTTCCATTTATGGCACGGCATGCGAAACAAAACAATAGAAACTTGCTGATTATTAAACCGTATGTCGCCCTCTAGTATAAAATTCTGTGAACTAAATTCATGCCATATTCATTTATTTCCAATATATCCGTCGGCCTAATTTCACAACTGTTACTCCCTCGGTTAAAGCTTGGGTTGGGTTGAGGTCATTTGTGAATTTTGTAGTTCGCTAGCAAGTTTGTTGAATGAATATTCTGAAATGTCTTCGGTTACATGATGAGATGTATAGATTTTAAAAGTTTTGTAAATGAGGAAATTGAGGGTAGGTTCTCTATACTACTAAACTATACTGAAGCCACCGTATTGTATGTACTGAAGCCGGAGCAGAGTCTGGGCTGATAATAATATTACTTTAAACAACTAGCTATGTGTGCGAGGGGTTACTCACTCGGGTAAATGATGACACAGGGTCAGAGGAAATGCCCATACAAAAGAGGAAATGTTGGGTAAATATACGAGGAAATACCAAGTTAATAAGAAAAGGATTACACACCATTTGGGCGAGTGAGAAACCCCTCGTATACGTACACAACTCCTTCAATTTTTAATACAAATACAAATTACAGGTTGCCATAACTCACCGCATTTAAATGGAGAAAAAGGAGAATTTCACCTCGCAAGGATGATAAATAAATTCCGCATGAAAGTTTTCAAAACCTTGATAGAAAGCGCGGGAATACAACTATTCGTTGGCATAAAACGACCTTTCTTAAATTTTGGAGACAGTGTGCTGCGAGAAAGTGTCAGAATATGATGAGTACAAAAGTGATGTTTCTGTCACTTTGGTGCTCGTTGACCTGTTGTGTAAATAACAACTTAAACGTTTTACCCATTTTTCTTTAAATTGACCTCAAAACCACCTAACAATGTCTGAGCGTAAAGTTTTGAACAAATATTATCCGCCGGATTTTGATCCAGCAAAAATTCCTCGCATGAAATTAGCGAAAAATCGGCAGTACACAGGTAAAACATTGCAGGCACTTTGTGGCTCTCTGTGCCAAAAAAAAATATTGAGCTCATCAATGATCATATACTGGACCTATCATACTGATTCCCTTTCAATTACAGTTCGATTGATGGCTCCATTTAATATGCGTTGTGTCACTTGCGGCGAGTACATCTACAAAGGCAAAAAATTCAACGCCCGTAAAGAAGACGTTGAAGACCAAACCTATCTTGGAATCCGGATCTATCGATTTTACATCAAATGTACGCGATGTTTGCAGGAGATTTCGTTCAAAACCGATCCACAGAACACCGACTACGAAATCGAGGCTGGTGCTACCCGGAATTTTATGGCATTAAAATTAGCCGAAGAGCAAGCGAAGCGCGAGGAGGACGATTTAAAGGAAGAGGAAGCTAGTAATCCGATGAAGTTGTTGGAAAATCGTACGCAACAGTCGCGCAACGAAATTGAATTGCTTGAGTCACTGGAAGAGTTGAAGGATTTGAATCGACGGCAGCAGCGGGTCGATTACGATTCAATGTTGGAGCGGTACAATACCACCGAAACGGAACGGGAACGTGAGGAACGATTGGAACGGATGGATGAGGAGTTCATTAAAGGTGTGAGCTTTCACAACAAAGGCGGTGTTAAGCGGGTGGCTGCTGAGGAAATTGTTGAAATCGATGAACTGAGCGAAAAGAAAGTCAAAACTTTTGAAAAGGCGAAAGCAGAACAGTCTACAGCGCCTGCTGCAACAGCAGCAATAAAAGTAGTGTCGTCGGCACCAACTGTGAGCGTCGGTGGTTTCTCCAATAAGAATTTGATGAAAAATTTGATAAAAGCAAAGGCCGTTCCAAGTACGACAGTTACAAAAGACAGTGCAAATTCGAATACTAAAACTGCGGCCGCATCCACGAACGCCTTATCATTACTAACTGGATACAGTGACAGTGATGAGTCTGACAATAACTAAGAAATTAAATGGATTTTGTCGTATCTTGGAGCCGTTGTTATTCTTTCCTAATGAGTTACAGCACCCGAAAGTTATGAAGACACAGCCGAAACGACTTACTATTATCGGCCGTCCACGATTTTTGAAGGAAGTTACAATTTCGTCACGGTAATGTCCTACTAAAACAGACTTTTTATTAAATTCATTTACAAACAAAGTTCCATGTTACTTCACTTGGCACCTAATTCAAGTTTTCAATCCCACAAATCCTTTCGCTAACATGAATACCTCAGCCGAATCTGCTCGACTGGCAGCTGGCTTTATGAATTTAACTTTCTCATAAAATCTCAGCATATCTTGTTCCAATTGCGGTACATCACCGTTGTTCCACAATTTCACCAATAGACTAGCATTCACTGATGACATCAAAGCGGCAAATCGGAGCACAGTGTAGCACAGTTTCGTAATATTTTCCTGATCCAATGCTCGAACACCAGTAGCATTCGGTGCCATGTCTGATAAAACGCAATCGACTCTTCGATCGCCCAAGATCGATTTCACATTATCTTGAGTTTCTGGTTTCATGAAGTCTGCATTGCCCAGTAAATGCACGCCCTGTGTAATAATGAAAATCAATTGAATTCATTTAGTGCAAAAGCCTTGACGGTATTAGACAAACATTTATCGGATAGATTTGCAATTTATCAATTCCAACCACCAAACCAACTGGATCTGTTTCAATTGCCCCATTTGAATTGGTTTCTTTGGCTGCTATTTGTGACCAAGAGCCCGGTGCCGCACCACAATCGATTACTGTGTAGCCAGGTTTGAGAATTCCATGCTTTTCATTTATTTCGACCAGTTTGAAGGCACTTCGGCAACTGTATGGAGTAGTTCGATTTAGGAATAGTTGAAATGATTTTTCTAAAGTAAGGGACGATCCATGAATCCCGTCCTCATTTTTTACAGAATTTTCAGACCTTCCCCTCACCTCTTGCCCGCACTTTTCCTTTAACTCATAACACGTAAGTCATAACTTTCATCACCCTTGAAAGAGGACGGGATTTATGGATGATCCCTAACAAGGAAGAAGAGTTGTACCGATAGTTCATCATTTTTGCCTTCTCTATGAAAGGATCGGTCAATTGTCGTGTGAGCCATTCTTGTGAACTTTTACTGCGCCCTTTCAGATTATTGGGCACAACTTTAGCCAGATTTTGTCGACATAAATGTAAATTTCTGGTTAGGATTTTTGTTGTTTTCATTTCGAATATTTTTGACTTTTTGATATTCCAATCAATTGTCAGTGTTGCCAGACTTTAGGGCAGCGATGCAGACGGGCGCGTACAGAAATCTGTTTTCTGGCGCCAAGAGGGAACACGCTGCCTTAACTAAATTATGACAACTCTCATCAAACGAACGAAGGGAGTATATATATCTCAATGCCAAATGGTTGGACTTGTTCCTAGATAAGCATTAGGTTTTGGTGTTGGGTGTTCAAAGCTTGATCGAGGCATACTTTTTATTTATACGATGAAATGGTTCAAAAGGAATGACAAAAAGCGAGCTCGAGATGCATTCACCACTCAAAACATGCATTATTTTACCAATGAAAGTATAAAACAGGTATGGTCTATCTTCCGTTGGAAAGATTTGGCCTTTCATTGTTAAAAATTCACATTTCTCAGCGCTGGCCTTTGAATTGCATTAGGCATTTTTCTTGTGGCTGTATGTGATCCATGCAGCCGCTGTTATTGTGGAGAGAACTTTTATTCATTTTTGCTGTTTAGAAATGACAACACTGACTTTTGTCCACATGTCATTCACGTTGACAGGTAGTAATTTCTGTCGTACAGTGGCTCCTTTAACAATAACAACAACCAATTCTCACAAATTAAATAACATTGAGCAATTCGAAAGGTTCTGTGTACAAAAACAAATTGCTATCGCGGCACTTATAATTTCACAAGATTAATTGTCATGGCAAGCACCTCAGAAAAGGTAAAAGAAAATCTCATTCTTCTGCTCGAATTCATTGTGAACATAAAAAATGTATCCACAACATTACAGACATTCAATAAAGTATCCCTGACTCAGCGGAACATTACCACAAATGAGAATGGAGTGATTGGTTCGAAACCAGCATTGGTAATAAGAATTTGATTATAATCTCCCATTGAACTACAATCGATAGATTAACCCATGGATTTTATGTTAAACAGAGTAACCATTGGGTTACATCTCGCACGTTCACAAGGTATTATCCGTTGCCGGTCAAGGCTGGGAAGTTGGATGAGTCTTCATTGCAGGAATGGTTGTCAGAAGCGGAATGGTACAAAAAAGATTTAATTTGGCTTTTGCGGTTGGAACACTACCGGTGAGTATTGTTTTCATTAGACCATCATTGGATAGTATAAGTTCAGGATAATAATTTGGTAAGTTTTGTCACTGCCGTTCAGGTCTCTCGCTATGTTCCTCGCATACTTTTCGCACTTTGTTTCAAGAAATTTTTACGAGAATTTCAAGTGTGAAACTCTTCTCTGAAATTAGACCAACTGTCTAACTCTTCCAACAGTACCTTACCACAGACATAATGCTGCTGCAAATGGGTACAAAATCTCAAGCTTAGCATTCAACTGCGAAAGCCATAGATTCTTACGTGGGTATGGAATGACTCATTGATAAAAGAGGCCTCACCTCAACATTCATCTTTTAAACAAAGATAACGTCTTGAACGAAATCGATATGAACAGATGTAAGCAGACAGGACGGAAGGGATATCGACTGTACATTTATCTACTGATTCTATTTCGTGTGAACGATTCATGGTAAAGTGTTGGATGTGAGTTGACATATCCAATTCTTGTTCTCACCCATCCACAGACCTATTGTGCTGAAAAGTTTTTGTGCTTGTCAGCCTATAGGCTTAGTCTTTTCTTTAAATGTACCCAATCCCACTGCTCAGCCCATGCCTAGAACACACAATGAAAACCCCACTCACGACTCACTTCTATGTCGGACCTTGAAATTGCTGCGTTGTTGTCATAGTAAAACCATCTTCTGTTGGTGGTTCAATGCATTAAGAAAAGTGAAGACTTTGTAATTTTGAAATCGAAGGAACAGTCGAGTCAGAAGCAGTCCCTAACTTTTCCAGGAAAATTAACATTCGAACAGTTCTATGTTCCCCCTTTTCTCAAGTCTTTTATTTTATGTGTGACCACAAGGTCTATAGTATGTAGACACTACTCCGAATAAAATCTTTCCGTTGAACTAAGATGATAAATGGCCCTGCCAGACTAATGAGACGAAAATCTTCAACTTTTATTTTCAAATGATTTATTCTACGACGATTTGTTGGATCATTAAAGATTGACATTTTGGTTGTAGAATAGCTAGTCAGAAACTCATTTTATACAAAAATTTCGATTCACAAAAATAAAAAAATGTCGGGGACAAAAACTGTACATACAAACAGGTAGGTACAGCCAATTAATATTCATCCTCTTCACTCGGACTGTGTCTCATTCGTGGTCCGAAGCGTAAGTGTATACGTTTCGCTTCGTTCAAATATCCGTTTTCAAAATTGATCTCGGTGTCTTGCATTCTCGGCGCAACAGACACCGTATACTTGGACACTAAGAACACCAAGTGAATCTTCAGAATTGCTTTCGCCAATGGCATACCCAGGCAATTTCTCGGTCCAAACCCGAATGGCATAAATGTTATTGACGGTCGATTGCTTGATTCTTCTGTGGTGAAACGATTGGGATCGAAATGCATTGGGTTCGGATAGTATGTCGGATCATGATGAATACCCAAAACGGACACAAATATTGGCATTCCCTTTTCGATCTTGAAGTTTTCATTTTTCATAACGAAATCGTTCGTGCAATAACGTACCAGATACGTGACGGGTGGGTACTTTCGGAAGCATTCTGTAAATTGACAATTATGTAAAATCACAGAACGAAACGACAGGCGTGACAGTAAATTTTCGTACCGTTGAGACAAGCATCCAGATATGGCATGTCTGCAATGTCTCCGTACTCGGGATTTCCGTCGGCTGATTCGAACATTGCCTCAACTTCCAATGACAGGTTATTTTGAATCTCAGGATTCTTAGCGATCTCAAACAAGAAAAAGGTGATCGTTGAGAGGATGGTAGGAAATCCGGAAGTGAAGGCTAAAAATGCTTGCGATGCAACCTCTGTCAGCGATAGATACTTGTGTCCTGTTGACAAGATGAAACAAATTTGCTTATTTGGTCATTTGATCCGATGGAACTATACAAAATTACCGTTAGGGAAGATCTCAATTGGCATGTTCTGTTCGTTGTCGAACAAATGACCTCGGTTTCTTATCTTTATCAGGTACTGCATGTAGTCTTTGTTAAGGTTCCACTCTTTCCGATGATATTCTCGTCGATCGACCACATGCTTTGTCAGGGAAGTATAAAAATTCTCTATGCGTTGGCTGTGTCGACGGAAATTCAATAAATCGTGTAGCCGTTCGTTTTCGGCAGGCACAGCAAGGTCTTTGATTAACGAAATTTTGTCAACGAGTTTCGGTCTGAGTGTTTCGAGGCCCATCATTCGAAAAGTATCTTCCGCATACGATATTGTTTCAATGTGTACGCCAAAAATGACCCACGCCATGATATTAAACAAATGGCGTTCCATTATTTTGTTGATTGCAATGGAATTTTCCGCACATTCAGTCAGTCCATCCAAATAGCCTTCCAACGTACTTGTCACAATGATCGTATCGTATAGATCGGAAATATTGTCAATGGTAAATGCCTTATGCAACAGATCCCGTTTCGTTCTCCATTCGTCTTCGCTACGCTGATACAAATTGTCCAGCAACGGACATTTTTCTTTCTCCTCGAATGGCTTTCTCGCACAAAAGCTGCCGAAATTGTTGAATAGAAACGTTCGTATGTAACTGGGATCGCGCAACAGAAGGGCTGGCTTGTATATCATGTACAATCCAACGCATTTCTGACCATCCGATTCATTGTAGTAATTCCTGAGCATCGTGCCAAAGTCCAGATTTTGACGAATGTACGGTTTCAGGTTGCCATAAAGGAAATGCGGATCTATTTGGTGAAAACCGTACACGTTCCAATAGAGAAGTTTACAGTAAACTTTCAAAAATAAGTAAATCATTGCAACGCATATTGAGCCGAGGATTGTATAGAGCACAAAATCGTACATGATTAGAGATATAAACGAGCACACTGCCAGACAAGAAAACAAATTCGAAATGAGCAAATTTAGCGTTGTTGCACACGACAGTTATCGTTTGTTCGATTCTATAATTCTAAAGAATCTGAAGAACCAATGATGGTGGTGCATTCGTTTCTTTTATTACAAAATGCCAGTGACGGCGTAAATGGTGGTAGATCTGACTACATTGTAATTGAGCTTGCGTAAGACATTCGTTTAATTCGAACATTCAACTCGTGTAAATGATTTAACGGACCTGACTATCAACATCAACACCTTTAGAAAGACAAAATTTCACTCATGTAGCGATTCCATGTTTCCAGCTCTTTTATCGACTGAATTATTCAATTTCAAAGAGAATTGTACTCAGAAACGTGATGGATTTCATTCGTTTTATTGAGTAAGGGACTCTCCATAAATGACGACTGTAAGGGGGTCTGAATATGATGTCATTTATGGACAGCCCCTAAATCGTGCGATGTGCGTCATTCTCGATGATCTTTCTTTTATCGTACACAGCCCTGGTCGAATTCATTCAAATTCATTGAAAACTCAATCACAAAATATTTTCCTTCATCTTTATTTCTCGCATTTCCATTCAATTTGAAACCCATGCATCCAACTATCTCTTCGTTACTTTCAATTGAAGACCGCCCACAGGAGTCAACAAAATATTTTTCGGACTTATTTTAAGCGGTTGAAGCGTGTTTCCGCTTAAATCAAATTTGTAATTCTGCAGCAGTAACAGCAGACCAACTTTCGTTTGCATTTTGCCAAGTCTCTGTCCAATACACACTCTAGGCCCCTCGCCAAATGGCCTTCGAAATAAAGAGAAACAAAAAACTTTCAACTCAAAAACAAGCTTACATTGCAAAGCAAATGGATGCACTCACATGTACGGCCGGTTCACAAACGTTTTACCTGCCGAATTTTCAGCATTGAATCGTTCCGGTTGGAATTGCTCTGGATTAGGATAGTATTTGGGATCTCTTTGAATGGCAAATGCTGGTATAACAACGCCGACTCCCTTTTCGATCACAACATTCGTACCCGGCAGTTTCCAATCTTTGGTACACCGTCGTATCAAATTGAAAACCGGAGGGTACATGCGAAGCGTCTCATCAATACACAATTCCAACAGCTTCATATCGTTGATCGATTCATATGTTACTTCGCCTTTATGTTCGGCGAGAACATCGTCAATTTCTTGACGCACACGATTCTGTATATCCGGATTTCTGGCTAGTTCATACAAACAGAAACCCATTGTCGTTGACGATGTTTCGAAGCCAGCTAGCCAAAACACGAATGCCTAAAATTCCACAAATTTTATTCAATGACGGAGCCAAAATAATATTCAGAGCTAACCTGAGCAGCCATCTCATTGATGGTTAGCTTCTTTTGTGAATCGTTAACAATTTTCGTTTCCCACTGGTCGTCCAATTGAACTGTGCCAGTGTTTCGTAGCTGAATCATCAATTGAAAGAAGTCCTTCCTCACAACATTATTCGTTTCTCGGTAGTCCAATGTACCTTTCACCATCGATATAATGAAATCTTCTACATCTTGATCGACAGATTTCATTTTAACCAGGTGCATGAACTGTGGAAACAATATCCGCATCATGATGCCCAATGCATTTTTGAAGCTTGGTTGGAAAACCTTAAACATTGTTCTTGTTATTGGAATGTCGGATATGGTCTACAACCACACAGACGTCGGCTTACCTTCCTTCCGTATTTCCTAAAGTCTGTATCTGGGTCTGCGACACAGTCAATTTCAATTCCAAATGCTACCGATGCGATTACCTAAACAAAATACAAAACTTAATAATTTCATCCGAACCACCATAACATGCAACTGGTTACATTCGTTGTGTATTGAGCCAAAATTTCACGAACTTCTATGGTTTCCGCTTTGCTTGCCGCCTGTTCCATGAACTTCTTCAACGGACCGCCGCAAGCAACAAGCGTTGGAAACATTGCCTTGAGTTTACCCGATGTAAATGTTGGTGATAGTTTTGCTCGTAGGTTATCCCATTTCTGACCGGCCAACGAAAATAAATGACCCGACAGGGGATCATGCTTCTCGTCGATAGCGATTCCGCGGTCATGGAAGTGTTGAAAGTCTTTGATTAAAATGGTTCGAGCCAATTCCGGATCGCGTATCACCAACGATGGTCTGAAGGCAACAAAGCTTCCAATGAATGCATCTGACGTGGAGTTGTAGTGCTTCTGCAGCAATTCTCCGATACTTAATTTTTGGAGAAAAGTTGGTCCCAAATTTCCTAATAGGAATGTTGGTTCGATAAACTTAACACCTCGCCTTTTCCAGTATGTGTACGTGTGCAACGTAACATAAAAATAAACACTTGTGGCTATTATCAGCAACGCAACTAGCAAATCAACCGTAAGACTATCAAATACGAAACCCATATTTTCAATATTTATGAACAATTCCTTGGCAACGTCGTAATCTTCGCGCTGTCCACTCACATCACGCACCGTTTGTTTTATGAGATGTGTTGAAGCTACATTCGCTTTTATGTATCACTTCACTGGACCACTTCGTTTTAGCATCGTCATGGTAATTATCTATCCAGATTGGTGTTGGCGATTTATCTCCTCTCTTTCAGTTCACACATTCGAATACTTACGAATACATGCTCTTGCTTACTTCCAACACATTAGATTTTAGAATTGAAAGCTTATATGATGGCTCATACACACAAGCATGATACACATGCGCTGGGTATATTAGTTCAGTTCTAATCTTCCGTTGAAATCCAATGCAAATTCAAATCGACGGTTGTGTAACTCTACAAATGATAAGATGCAACTCTGTTACTATTCACGGTGGGGCTGAATCATTTTTTTTTGACAAGTTCGTGAACATGAGGAATTTCTATTGGAAATCATAGAGGGATGTGCTACGAGTAATTTTCATGTAAATTTAAAATCGTTTAGGTGGGACTGTCTAAGATGGCTCCATTTTTCTGTTGAAAATTCGTGCAATGGGCCCGAGGGGGAACGAGATCAAATTTTAGTTTGAGTTGTGTAATCATGGCGCTACGTTAGTGTAAGCGCCTTGACGCAAGTCCAATACTACAAAAAATAAAAAAAAATTGGGACTGAGGAACATAGTTTCAGCAACTTTTCGGCCTCAAAAACGATTAAGATTTGGCCGAGATTGATTTTCAAAGTTATGTAATTTGTACTGAAAAATACGAAAAAATTCATTCTGAGATAACTGAAATTTCGCACGTTAATCTGTTAGTTCCTATGGAAATCTGGTATAGTCTGCAACTCCTAAACTAAAACGTTTCTTTAGATTTCATTGAAATTTCAAATGTACGTCAATGGCGTCATTTGAACACAAAGTGTCCTTTGTACGAAAAAAAACCCGTTCATCAGTTTCGGAGCTATCAGTCTTGGAAGTTGCAATACAATCTTCATATAAGATAAATTTGTGTGTGATGTTCAGGGTTCGAAAAATATCGATTCGATTTTAACGATCAGTTTGGTGATCAAAAGTTGATCATCAAAAAGAGTGGTCTGATCATCATTCCAGAATTTGATGATCAACTTTTTCTTGACATCACATTTTATGTCTTGATCATCAATGCGTATTTTTTGGTTATCAAAGTTTGTGATTTTCGAAATCAGTTCGATTATTCGATTTTGATTTAATTTGATTTGATTTCATTCGCTCATTTATTGATGATCACTTTTAAGTTCAAGTATGCCTAAATGTATGCTCTGAAAATGCTAATCGGTCCTATAAAAGATGTACGCGAATATACGAACAAATCTGAAACAAGATCAATCGAGAATTGTAATGTGATGTGGAAGCATAATCTCTTGGTAGTTATACGAATTCACACTGCTAACGGACGATTTAAGAGGTAAATTGTCTGTCACAACAATAAACAATATTTTAGCGATTGCGTTTCGTAGTGATTTTTCCGATACGAGCGGAAGGCGTACCCCTCGATCGTTTTTTCTTTGATCTCAAGAAAATAATTTTAGTTTTAACGGCTTATGAAAGCCAACCAAATAAACTTATTTTGGAATTCGCAAAGCGAAAATTGATGATTTGAAGTTGATGCTCACCTCCACATCAAGTTGATTCTACTTGATGTTGAATGGTGATAATGTAAATGGCAGGACATAGAAATTTGATGTAGTAAACTTTGGAAATGACCGAGGTGCTCCAGTGAAGCTTTCTTGAATTCGGGATTTGAGGTCTTATTTCCAGAACTACTCAACTTCCATCAGGTTTTTTGATGTTTTCTGTTCAAATTCAACTCAGACTATACAAACCAAAAATCAGTTTAAAAAAAACCGTAGAGCAAATGTGACGCAAGTACTTGTGTGTTACTTCCAAAAGAGCTGATATCGCTTTGGACGGCGACGCATTCTGCTCATGAACGTAATAGACTTCCATCAAGAAAATTTTACCAAAACAAATTCTCAACAAAAATGTTAGTTAAAAAAATTGTGTCGCAAGTTGTTGATTCCATCTTCGGACAGATGATGGTGGCTGATTTTAGGTTAGAAAGAAATTTGATGTACTGCAAGGCAAAAACTTATAAAGAAGGCAGCCGAATGATCTGCTACTTGGACATCGAGTGCAAAATACTTTTATTATTAGGTACTAGATGTGAAATTGAAACTGTACTTGACTAAGAATAGTAATTTATGCAACAAGTTGGCCTAAGAAGATGTTTTGACGTTGAGCTGGATATTTTGTCTTTCAAAAAAGTTAACGAAAGTTTAGCATTAGAAAAGTCATTTCACAACAAGGCATAACAAGTTGAAAATCCAGTTTTTGTTTTATTTTTGAGTTTTCTTGGAAGTTCGAAAGTCCCTAAAACTCGGAGGTTTCAATATCGAAGAAACACGGGGAATTGCAACTCCGAGTTTTTAACCTCAGAGAAAATGGAGAGGTTCAAGACCTGCGAGTTTTCTGGGAGGTTTATCTTGAAGATATACTTTAAGAACATGCAGTTTTTATAAGCACTAGGTTTTGATGGTGAAGATTCAAATTTCGTTCAATGCAAATTACGATGAATGTTTTAAAGAAGGATAAAAAGTGAATTGGAGTGATGGAGATTTTCTTCATTCATTGCCCAAAACACTTTTCGCGGCGCGAAAATAAGTATACTTTCCAACTGAGAGACAACAGTAATAGAACCGTACAGAGAATGTGACAACAAGAGCACATTGTGGGTGTACATTTTACATAAAGCTAAGAGTTAGGTATATGCAGCCTAAAGCAGCTAACTTTAATTTAGTATAAAACCAACCAGACGACGCGTAACGAACCGAAAAAAAATGGTTTCGTTTGAGTCTTGGTTATTTGTTTTTCTTCTAATTATTTGTGTGAGTTATTATCGATATCATGCATACAGTTATTGGAAACGGATGGGTGTCAAATCCTTTTCACCCACTTTTCCGTTCGGTAATTTTGGAAAAACATTTTTGAAACAAATTTCCATCGGCGAATTGGTACAAGAATTCTATCAACTCGTAAAAGAACCATTTTTCGGTTTATACTCAATGTTGGATCCAGTGCTGGTGGTATGCGATCCAGAATTGATTCGATCGGTTTTGATAAAAGACTTTCAACATTTCACCGACCGCGGCTTTTACATGGATGAACTACGCGACCCACTTTCGGGAAATCTTTTCACACTTGGAGGTGACAAGT